>BMAO01033219.1:0-18745 GCA_019973975.1 Trichonephila clavata | reverse complement strand
CCGGATAAGTGCACCACTTCAGTGGTTTCTTCAAAATGACTGCACTCTGTAGCATATGTTGTGCCGAAATATTGGCCATGCGAGGGCGCTGCTGTGCACACTTCAATATCTAAAATGTAAATATTGTTAGTGTGTAACTTGATTTGTAGAATGTAGGCCCCAGCGCTGCAAGTTCCTTTCTCATTAAACATTACTATATTTAAAATTGTGCCGTTGAGTAATATGGACTGTTTATATATATATATATATATATATATATATATATATATATATTCCTAAGGATTCGTACACCAATGCGAAATGTTCGTTGCGTGCGCAAAGAACATTTCGCTTCGTTTATAGATTTGTGGTGTGTATTAGTGTTGATAGAGGCTACATTGTGGAAAATAGTACCTAGTCCATAATGCCATGGTGTACTTTCTTTTGCAAAAATATTTTCGTGGGAAAAGAATTTGACAAAACTTACTTTCGGAATGTCCTTCGTATTTTTAAACGGGCGTTTAGATTATTGTCAATAAAAACACTTCACTTTCTTTACGGAACATTTCTTATTTTTCTTACCGAAACTAATTGATTGCAGCTTTTTAATAAATAAGTAAATTAACTAAAACTATGAAACACCTGTTTAATAATGGAAAAATTTCTTACAAAATTTATTAACATATTAAAACAAGAACAGTCAGAGTCCGATTTAACAAACTCATCGGGACCGAACGCTTTGTTCGTTAAATGGGGTTATTCGTTATATCGGGGTCCAAGCAAATACAAATTTTTGCACTTAAGTTTGGGAAGTTTTATAATAAGCAACTGCACAAAAAATATCCCTCGTTGGAAATTACATGCCTTTTATTCAACAGCTAAAGTTACTATTAGGGACTTATTACGCATCAATTAACTGGAAATTTTAAAATACTAACTAATAGATGTTTGTGTGTGCGACAACCTTTTTTATTCCTTACTGAAAAGAATTATATTGCCCTCTATAGGCATAGAAGAAAATACTGCGTCATTTAAATCTCACTGCATAAGGTATGTTTTCCCAGATGCTAAGCACTGTAAAGCATTAGAAAATATAACTGTTTTTATTGGAGTTCCATTGTCAATTTCTGCATCAAAATCGCTTTTGGATTTTTTTTTTTTTTTTTTTTTTTTTCCTTTTTTTGGAGAAAATATATTTATATTGGTAGAGAAAAGCAATTGTCATGATTCTTACTTGATGAAAGTACAACTCAAAAAACAATAAAAATATTTTAATTAGGGTAAAAAATTCTATCACTCACACGTGCGCACACATATTCATACATTTGATTTGAGAAAATTTTCGTTATAAACAACCTACTTAAATTTTATGAAAATAAATTTTTATTTCTTTACTGTAAACGTACTTAAAAATTTTATTAACCCTAATAAATACTTTTATACAACAGTTCAATACCTCATAAAGTACTTTAGTTAACTTAAATGAACTACTTCAGCTAACAAGAGGAGGGCAAGTCTCGATGTCACCAAATACACGCCGAGTACACACGGAGTACGTGCTCATTAAATCAGTGGGTCCGAAAGTCTTGTGGATGGTCGTAGCAGCAACCACGGATGCAGGAGGCTGGAGAATATTTCACTCCCCTCCAGTTTTATGCCTAAATTGTGGAGGTGGAGATAGGTGGTGTCGCCATCTATCGTGTATGAACCGAGCTAAATCGTATTGTCACCTGCACGGTGCTCAAAGCTAAAAGCTAAAGACAGGCATACACCTAGCCCCTTGCCATGATGAATTTCGTGGGCTTCGATCTGACACCGTCAGACAGGTGGCATAAGAAACAACACACAACACATTTTGCGACGAGACAGCGTAATAGTTGTACTCCTTTAGGGTGTTCAACCCTTAAAGTATTACCGCTGAATGGCCAGTCAATTCGGAGAAAATAGCCTTCGAAATTCATGCTCAGCTCTTATACGATTAAGTCTTAATTGCCTACAGGGATGCAATGGCATAGCTCGTAGTGAACCTGCCTTCTACGCGGACGGATAGGGTTTGAATCATGCGATGGACTTTATTTAACATGCTTTTATAAATTTCACTTGCATGTAACGGAATATTAGAACTCGATTTTTACCCACTTTAAAAGATCGGATTAATTCGAAATTTTGCGCACTTGTCAAGGACCGATGACAATACAATAATTTCATTATTTTGTTCCATTGTCCTTATCAGGATCATCAGGAATAACGATAATCAGATTTGGCGACAATTCCATATACCACTTCCAGATTTGGAAACTTATTGCATATACAATTTTCAAAATTGGCGACTAATTCCACATACCATTTTCAGGTTTGGCGACAAATTCAATATACCATTTCCAGATTTGGCGACTAATTCCAGATTTAGTGACTAAAAGAATAAGGTGTAACCCTAAGGCGATGTTTTTAATTAAAAGCTAATTATATGCAAGTGTAAAATACACTTGTGGTTAATACAAAAAAAACAAGAAAAGTGTTCTTTATGTGAGAAAGTGGAGGGTGGGTGGGTGTTAGCAATTTCTAATCATAATATATACATTTTTCTGAAAATGAAAATAAAAAAAAGGCTCGTGCATGTGGGAAAAAATGTATCTTCTAACTGCTAAATATTTTTTTTATTTTTATAAAGCAATATGCTTAGAAGTGATGATACAAATTAACATTATAGAAATACGTTTAAAAGGGGATAATACGATTGACACTTAATATTATGATTTTATTAACTGGCTTTCTTGAATGTCGGTCCGGGTGGAATTTTGTAATTGAATAAACTGTGCGACTTTCTGATGAGTTACAGATTTGAAATTTGGACCATAGCTCAGAAGTAGAGGATAATGCATAGAAGTGTGAAAAAAGAAGGGGGGAAAAACGAAAAGGAGGAATTTTGTACTTTTTAGTCCGTTATAAAAACATGGTACATTATTTTTTTTTTCAATTCGAACTTTTTCTACTTAACACACTTTTGATTGTTTGACCTGTTCTATAGAGACGGAATCTAATATCACGATACGGGACTCATCCAAGGCCCCGTAAATGGAGAGAATAAATACACTTCAGACCTTTTAATTAAATCCATTAAAGAGCAAGACTAATTCCAGCAGCCACGTAATTCCGGCTCTAAATATCAAACTCATCGATAAATTCAACAATGAATAAATGATAGTCTAAAAAACTAAAAACACTCTTTTATTGTAGATCGAACTAAAAAATGAAAAATAAAATTATACTTTTAAAAAAAAACCTAAAGAACACGCTTTTATACTGATTCGAACTAAAAAATGAAAAAAAAAATTATACTTTAAAAAAAAACCTAATGAACACGCTTTTATACTGATTCGAACTAAAAAGCGAAAAAATAATTCTTAATATAAGAATAAAATAATGAACGAACTCTTCACCTCCACGTTTTTACCCCAATGACATTAATTTTTTCGTTCATTATTTTATTCTTATATTAAGAATTATTTTTTCGCTTTTTAGTTCGAATCAGTATAAAAGCGTGTTCTTTAGTTTTTTTAAAAGTATAATTTATTTTACATTTTATTTAATTATTTTTTAAATAAAATAAATTTTTTTGTTAAATATTAAATGATATTTTATGAAATTATTTTGTATTTTATAAAGTAAAATAATTACTGTAATTATATAAATAACTATATTATATTTTATAAATATGTTTTTATATTAATAAATAATATTTACAATAAAATATATAATAAATATCAAATGATATTTTATATAAAAATTAGTGAATAATGTGATGAAAAAATGATTTTATAATAAGTTTATATCTAAAATCATTAAAAATGTTAAGTTTTTTTTTAAAGAACGTATTAATTATCATTGCATTATTCGATACCCTTTACTTTTTTTTCACAATTTTGAAGAAAAAATTTCCAATATTAATTTTTTTTTTAGTGTGTTACTGTATCTTTTTTAAGAAGAGTTATTTAATGAACTTATTTTTAGAAAAAATATTCATTGAATAAGTTATTTAAAAAAAAAAATGTTTCGTTAGAGTTTAACAACGTGGACAAAGAATTGCTAAAAATTCTTCTAAAAACCAATTTAACTTCATACAAAAAATAAACTTTTCAAATTGCTTAAAATACTTCTTTATAAAGCCCTCTTATAAAAATTTAATGAAACTTATTTGATAAAAAATTGCAATTAAGAAAATCAATGTTAGACTTAGAAATAATGCGGGGAAAAAATTAAAAGGGGTAAAAAAAGGAATCATTTTGAAGTTTTTCTGAATTTACATAATAATTTTTTCAAAGAAATCCTTCACTATTTAAATTATTACAAAAATATCATTTTACGAAATTCTATATAATAATTATTATAATAATGCAATTATATTTTTTACGTTATCAGAAACGTTTCTTTTACAGTGAATACATTCTATTATTAAACTTTCCGAACATAGGAAACACATTATTAAATGCCATAAGAGCAAAAATTATTTAACGAGGGAAAAAATGAGCTAGCAAGAAAATTATTCAAAAAGAAAGTCTTAAGTTTCTTGTAAAAAAAATGCAGCCATTTGAATGTTACCTTTTAATAAGACTATCAGAGTAAATCAGTAAAAACATCATACATATGTATGATACAAATGTATGCACAGCATTAAATTTTTTTTTCACTTTCTTAAGGGTACTGTTTAATTTAGATATATTATATACAATAGAAACATGAATAAAGTTTGATTTCTTAATAATGTGTGTGAATGTGTGTGCGTGGGCGTGCGTCTATAGTACTTAAATGAAAAGCATACAAAATTTACTTTTATTTTACAACTTCTGAAGTTATGGATTATGCAATTTTAAAGGCACGAAACTATGCCATTGTTGTCAAACTGTGACTGGTTCTATTCAAGGCCATTTTCTAATCATCGTGGGGAAAAATACATTTTTTATTGTAGTTTAAGTTTAAAAAAACTTTCTGTTGAAAGAACTTGGATTTTAAGCTACTTTGGATGCTATTTTACCCTAGCAAAATGAGTGTTGGGGTTAATCGTTAGGCTGCTATTAAAGTGAGGTTAAAGAAGTGGCTGTTGGAAGTCTTTAAAGGTTTTGAAGTATTGTGGGAGTGTCGGCCTATTCGGCACCCCTCTTTCACCGTCTTGCCTACCTAAAGGTGTGGGGGAAACAAAGCATCACCAGCAACTTCCATAACAACTGTTATTTTTTTTTCTCTTCAAACATACTTAAGCATTTACAAGTGAAACTACAAAAGGAAACCCTAGGAGTGATATCTAACCTCATGATTAACTCTAAGCAAACCCGACTACGTGAACTAGACAAGGAGAACAAGCGCTAATGATCCGATAACTAAAAATGATTCAATCTATCTTAGATCCTCAATCTAATAATTTCATATCTTAACAACTATTTCCTTAACTTGCGCTATGTTTGTGAATATGAAATATTCTAATATTCACACTTACGTATCATCGCAACAGCTCCCCGGCTCTTTCTATCTTACATCTACAAAACCTAAACTTTATATAGTCAAACTAATTTAAATATCATGGTTTCTTCTTGAGATGCTGTGAATCAACGTGAATGCTAGCACCAAAGATTCCCCAAGAGGCTTAGTGGAAAATACCACGTACAGATCCGTCACAGAATTAGTTCCGGATATCCAGTAGAATCAGACGAGATGTGAAGAGTGCGGTTACATCGGATCCCATGCTGGCGATGTACATAATTACTTGTCTTAGGAATTTAGGATGATAATTAAATTTGACGGCTTCCTCGGTTTATAACATTGTTTGATAGTGAATTGATAGCATCTTATAAACTTAGTTATTATAACAATGTCTATTCATTCAGTGCCCCCAAACTTCACCTGCAACCAAAGGCTCGCGACAAAACCAATATATGTTTTGTGCACTTTTTGAAGATTTCGACACTAACTATTTTGACAGGTATACTAATCAAGTTTTCGTAAAAGACTGATATGCGAATGTGAACATTATATATTAAACTGCGGTCGCTAATAAAACGTACTATGAGCATTAGCCAGAATATTGGCAAATAAAAATATCTTAAAGTTTCAAATCTCAAAGTTATAGTTTTTGCACTTAGCAGATATCGGTTCGAAAACGACGATATTTTCAGAGACCTAGCAATTGCAATCTCAAAGCAATTTTTTGTTTGTATACGAGGGTCATTCTGAAATTTTTGAGATACACCTAGGTTTTTAAGATACTTACAAAATTTTAGGAGTGTTTAAAAGTAGTCTCCTCCAGCATCAATGCACTTTTGTAGACGAATTTTTTACAGATTAAATGCCTCAGCCATTCGTTTCCTGGATTTGATGAAAAAATGCATTTATATAGTCACATCAATCTCTTCTTCTCAATGAAAACGACGTTCTCGTGGGTAAGTTCTTTTTAAATAAAAAAAAAAAACCAAAATCATACATAAGGTAAATGTTTTATCACTTTAATTTGTTTTTGTTTAAAAAACTCAATTGCTAATCCGGCTGTGTATGGGAAGATGCATTGTCATGGTGAAGCATTAGTCCCTTAACATTCACTTCTTCTTTCTGGAAGACATTTAGTTGTATACCAGTTTGCTATTATTGTCTGCTATCTTTCTAACTTGATGGCTTTGACCAATCCCGTACTTTCGAAAAAAATGGCATGCATTACTTTTTTCATTGCTCGTTGTCTTTTCACCATTGGTGACGTGGAATCTTCTTCAAAGACCCATACTTTACTTTCTTGACGAGTTGGAACGTCAACAAATTGTATGTACGTTTCCTCACCCGTTACAGTTTTAGAAATGATGAAGTGGCCCCCATAATTTAGCAATTTAACTTGTTCTTTAGTAATTCTGACACGCTCCTCTTTTTGGTGTTCAGTTAGATAATGGGGAACCCAACGGCAAATTACTTTTTTCATATGTAATTCTTCATGAATAATTTTGTGTATGGCTGCGAATCCAATGTTAAGTTCCTTTTGTATCATTTGAGAGGTACAACAATTATTATCATTTATCATTTTTCGTATGGCAGACACATTATTCGGGAATACTGCCAACCACGGCCTTTCTGTGTGCTCTTCATCCTGAAGATGATTGTGATCTTCCAAATCCTTTAAGCCATCTGAATATAAGAGCACGAAATGGAGATTCATCACCAAATGCTAATTGCAGCCGTTGAACGTATTCCTCTTGATTTAATCCTTCTTTAAAATCATAGAAAATAATAGCACAATGTCCTCGCATCAACTCCATTTTCTCTTTCACCTAAGACTTATTCCACGCTAAACAATTTGAAGTAAGAGTCAGTAAGAAATCGTCTGCTGTGTTAAAATACTTTGCATATTTTCAAATTAAACCATTAACTGTTGTTTTTTTTGTAGCTTCTCATCTGCGCGTATCTCAAAAATTTCAGAGTTACCCTCGTATGTGTTCTTTCTCTCTTTTTAATTGTTTCACAGTAACACCCTTTCTTAAACATAAAAATATTATAATGCTTACGGAATGAAGAATAAAATTGTAGAAATACTTGAAATGTGTAGAAAAATTTCTGTTTCTTCTAAAATGTAAGAAAATATGACTGAAAATTGTAAGGTATTTTTAAAACATATAATGGGTTTTATTTTTTAAATGTACTAAAATAGCATTAATATTCATGTACAAATAATGCTCATTTTTTTCCAAGTTAGGAATTTTCAACATTCGTTTAATACAAATACAAAAAGCTTTGCTAGCAGTATTCGTGGAAACATATTTAAATACCTTAACATAACCGCCCATCCGGTATAGTGATCGGTGAAGCTGGCTGCGGTGCCGTAAGGACTGGGTTCGAATCCCGGAGAAGGCAAGGATGTTTGTGTTGTAATCCTTACTTCTGTCTGTGTTGTATGTACATTGCGTGGTGCACGAGATTAATAAATGTTAAAAAAAAAAACTTAAGAAATATGTTTGTCAAATTAGTCTCAGAATTGAAGAATTTCGAAAATTTTACGTGTGTTAATACTAAAATATCTATTCTTTTTATGAAAAGTAAATTAAAATGTATCATTCAATATCGCTTTTCGCTAGATAAACTGTTATTCAAAACTTATGCACCAGAAGAGAGAAGTTTTTTCGAAACATATCTTTGTACAAATAATGAAGAACATATTCAAATGTTTTAGTAAATAAACGAGATTATTTTTGACGTAAAATAATATATAATTAGGATAAATGATTCATTCATTTAGAAAAAAAAAAGCTGTATTTTCAAAAGTATTACAAGTACACACATGACAGATACATGGAGTCATCATCATTAACTGTATTTTTCTCGTAAACCATGGTTCGTACCATGGCTGTGGTAGTCAAGTGGTCAAGGTATCAGATCATGGCTGGCGTGTCATGAGTTCGAGCCCAGTACCACTGAAAACCCGCCGTGTAGGGGGCGATGCACGTTAAATCTGTCGAAAGCTCAAACGTTCTCCCGTTGGTGTGGTAGTTAGGAGAGGGGTGCCAGCTCAGGTGTCGTCCTCGTCATTTGACCATAGTTCAAAATGACGAGGTTCGTCGCCAAAAGTCCTCGTGTAGCTGAACAGTGGGACGTTAATATTAACTCACTCACTCATGGATCGTACAGGTTTTGTTCTTCGTGCATTTCCCATGTATTCACTACGAGGCTATGTCTGGCTATGCTGAGTTTGGGAGCTATTTTTTTAAACACCCTGCATATACTCGTCACTTGACAGGGATTCATAATTACGAGAGGTGACCTCTAGTGTGTAAAAAAAAATTCAGTCAATCAATCGACCAACATATTTATATTTTCAATGCGATTTTTATCATCATTTTATACAGTAAGGTGTGATGTCTTACTCAAACAATGAACTTCAAATGTATGCTATAAAATAGAATAGAACTCTCAGATCTTAACCTAATTAAATTTGCAATGCGATTTTCTAACTCGGTAAATTATTGCGAAAGAACGTTAAAGGAATTAAGTGCACAAATGTAAAATAATTGGTCCATTCGAATTTTATCCACGTAATTCAAATGCGAAATTTCATTTGATTTAAACTAATTAATAGTACATGATAGATTAGAGAGAGGATAAGTATTTAAACTAACAATCCAGACAGATAGCAGACGAAGTACTTTTCTTTCGTTCTAAACTACAAAGGGAACTCACTCATGTGGAGCAGAATGTCGTATGAAATCAATACTGGTCAAATCAATGGATAAAACAAGTTAAAAGAAAATTTTTATTAATAATTAAAATATATTCAAAGCAAAATTTTATAATAGAAACAATAATTTAATTCGATAATTCATTGATATACAGTGTCTACATATAAAACGTAATGTAATTATTTTTCAATTTATTTGAATCGGTATATTAAGAACAAAATCCTTTTTATATGAGCATCTGATACTCTTAATCTTATTATAAAATGCTGTTAGTGATTTTATTTAGAAAGTTATATAATATTTTTAGTTAAGTTATTTCATTCACAAATTTAGAGAATTATTTTTATCTTTTACTACACATTATCCACCTGTCTCTCTAGGCTTTTCATGAAGATGTTTGTTTATACAGGTGTCCCATAAGTAGCACCCTATTTTTGCACAGCCAGATTCCTTGTTGAGAGTGCATAAAAATGTCTAGAGAGCTAACTGTACATGTAGGATCCATATTTACCAGAAAAATACGGTAAATGATGATGGATGATGATTCCTGATGAGGCCCCAGCACCCTTTTGTGCTCATAAACGTGATTGGATGCATATAGCACACTCCAGCAGCTGCTCCGGTTCTATGACCGCCACGATCACCAGATCTTACACCATTGGATATTTTTTTTCTATGGTGGAATCTCGAAGATTAGTATATCAAGATATTGTGACTACACAAATGGACTTAGTTGTTCGTCTGCCCGCTGCTTGTACTTTGGTGGACACCACACTTGAGCGATGTGTGCACTCATTCATTCCACGGCGTGCTCAAGCCTACCTAGATATACGCAGCTTATACTTTGAACATCTGTCCTTATAAATATTTTAAAATACTGCTGTTGATGAGTTCAATACCGACTTGCACAGGCGTTGACGTCATACTTTGTTTTTCGTATTTTCTCGTAAACTGTATATTGAAAAACTACAGTCTTTTTTGGGCCCTTTTTACTTATTCCCTCAAAGGGATCTAGATGTGTAGAGTTTGGGCTTTATTTTTGGAGCACTGAGCATGTTGAAAAATCGAAAATTAAATATTATTTATTTAAAAAAATATTAACTTGATAAGGAAAAACAAAAGCCTCTGACAATAAGAAGCAAAATACGCGCTATAAGGGCTAATATCTTCTCTCAGCCTCGCCTAGAGATATAGGAAGAAGGGAAAGATGACTCGCTATATCACTGTTCAAACTATTTATTGAACACAATTCTAATAATTCAAACGAGAAGAGATGTTCCTAATCTAAGCAATATGAGAGAAAATAACGAGATGCTTGAATTAGGAGAAGATTTTAAATATCAACCCTCTTATATATATATATATAATCAGGATCAAATACACTGCTCTAAATATCTGAGCTATAATTTAACTGTATGACCAATCGTCACTTTAATTCTTTCAACTATCTAATCTCTAAAACACGCTATAAAATAAAATAATACCTGATCGGTAGCCCCCCATTCTAACCTTCTCCTCATATTCTCTATATCTCAATATCGCTAGCTTAAATGACACTATAAAAAGCTCTAATTTTAGAAATTACGATTGCTTGATTGATTCTCTTTGACTTATTTTTGAGCACAGTCGAAAGTAGAGTAGCTGATAGCTCTGCTCTGCCTCATATCTGAAGTTATCTTTTAATACAGACAAGTTGAACACTTTGTGCATTATAATGTGTCTTTATAACGCATTTTAAAAAACTTTGTGTATCTTTTACTATTGTCTGTTCTTAATGCATCATGTAATAATAACATCAGTCAGCATTTTAACAGCTTTTCACCAACTGGGAGGCTCGCCTCCTTATAGGCAGGAGGTTGATAGCCTTAAGGGGGGGGGGAGGAGAGCACATCAAAAAGTGGAAAATAAAAGGTTTTTTTTTTTTAAATATTAAATTGTAAAAGAAGAAAAGCAACACATTCTAACTATAACAAATAAAATACACGTTTACCCTGATTTATATACTATAAAATGTATCAGTGTTACACAATGTATGCGATAACTGTTTTATCAATAACATCAAACAATTATATTAATTAATCGTGACTCCCAGAGCATAATTTCTTGAAAGACGACTCACAGACGTCCGATTGATTTCCCATACGTTTGCAAAAATGTTCGCGATAATGCCAGTTGTAATGGATGAAAGACAGGCAGAAACAGAGACTAGACTATTTTTCTATTGACATTTCAAATTATAGAAATGGATGATTGAAGAAATAAATACTTAATTTAATTAAAAAAATTATTTTTGGCCTATTCCAAATTATAAGTTGGAGAAAATTAAAATAACACAAGATTACTTAAATGTAATTTACTTAAAATATACGTATATTACTTAAAAGCAACCTACTTAAAAAAACCTATAACTTAAAAGAAACACATATAAAATTTAAGGTACCCGACTACCCTAAAATTGTGAATTTTGCCAAAATTTGACAAATCTTTGTATAGTTTTATTTTATAGGGTTTATTAGCTTTATAAAAATATCAAGTTTATTATTTTCCGTTTACTAGAACAAAAACTACAAGGGTTTTAGTAAAAGCAGATGCCACTACTTCAAACAAGATATCATACTTTAAAATGCGTTTTACTCGCGATGTGTTTTTTTGAAAATGTTCAAACAAGGACAGGGATTGCTCAAAAAGTTTTGAAAATAATTTACTAAAACTTTTTGTGTATGTTTTGTATAATAGTGGAAGTATTTTAATCTCTTCAGATTTATCAATCCCTGATTTATTACAAAATTTACAGTCCCTTATGTGAATGTAATCAGCGTTTTTTCAAGCAATATCATATAATATATAAGATAAAGGGTTCTAGTAAAAATTAAAATATCTCTTATCCTAAGGTCATTTCAAAAATTAATAGCAAAGCAATACACCAAAATTGAAAAATTGACAGTTTGTTCATAAACCTTTTGTACAGAATGGGTCCCGTTTATGTAGATTTTTGTAATTTTTTACCATTTTTTTTTCCATTTAGTAATAAAAATTTATTTTTCTTTTCTTAATCTTAGCATATTTTTCTTAAAATGTACTAAATAAATCTATAAAACCACAGAAAAATCCCCATATCTCCATTTTTTTAAAAAAAATGTCTTGCGAGTAGTCGGATACTTTAATAGCTTCGATAATGTGTACGGCTTTTAAATAAGGTCAGATTGCATCTTTAGCGTCAAAGTAAACTATTACTGCATTTAATATAATGTGTATCAATGTAAATGTATGGAAAGGGAGGGTGCAATGAAAATTTCGATTGAAAAATTCGGTCGTAAATATTAAAAGTTTGAGATGCACTGTTTCAACTTAATAAATTTTCATTATTTGAAAAATTGGATTTAAATTTAAATAAGCTAGCTCCCTATTGATGAAATAAACATATGTCAGTGAAGTACAAAGTTGACTGGGACTCGTGCTTTTCTTGCATATATAGTAATTAGGAAAAAGGATCATAAAAAACTACACCAAAATCTTCTTCACAATCTTATTAATAATTCATTAATTAGGTAGCCTTTCCCTTAAATATCAAAGTTCAAGACCTTTCAAAGCGTTGTTGAGAGCAAAATATCTGATTTTTTCTCTTAATGAATATAATCACTTTGATAAAAGATTTTATCTCAAAAATGTTTCTGATAACACAAAGGAAGCAAGAATTCATTATAATTGTAATATGATGAAAGTGATTTATATTTAGAAAAAAATAGCTTTTTCAAGTAATGATTTGATACAACTGTATTTATATATATATTCGCAAAATGCAACTTGATTTTTTTTATTAAACAGTTTCCAACTTTATCTAATTTGAACTTCTACTGAAAAAAGTCCATATTTTTACAAAGGTTTTCTGAAATAACAAACAATATGGAATGACAACATGTCAAGCTCAGAATTGATATCCTTATGAAGTAAGTCATGGTACAAAAGTAAATTGGGAGGTTTATATAACAAAGTGTTCATGTATGTGGGAGATTATTATACAATAATTTACAGACACAGAAGTATAATGATTTCCAATAAATATAAATACCTTATGATTAAGATAAGAGAGCTGTTTTTTGATAAAATAAACAAAATTTAAGTACCATTAACATGTGAATACTATACTTTTGTTGCTTATTAATCGAATATAACTGTTAACAATTAGTTTCTTAAAATAATAAAATTGCAAATGATCGTAAAAAAAATTAATAAGTGGGCTTTTATAAAAATAATTAATTAATGCATTCTTAGTTGTACTTTTTTACTTCCATGGCTAAATTATTGGGACGATAGATTAATTGGTGCCTCAGTGTTCTTATTCCCAAAGAATGTGAGGGATTCGGTACCCAGTTTTATTTATTGTATGGCAACCCCCTTGAATTTTCATGACGGATCTTTAAAAAAATCAGTAATTGAATAAAAAAAAAGCATGGCGCTGTGGAATACTGCAGATCTTCGGTACTTAAGTGTGAAACTAAAAAATAAAAAATTTATATTCTTGTAAAATGTGATTTATCATTGCCAACATTAAAATTCGATTAAAGTTTGCTTGTGACTTTTTTTTTTTTTTATGAAGTAATTCCTATTCTTTTTTCTGAAAGAATATTTTTATCGCATTTCATTGGAGGATTTTTTTTCCTTTGATTTTTGATGCTAAATTTTATGAAATGGCTCTTCTACGCGTAGTTGTTAGAGAAACCATGAATTCGAAGATTTTGTGATGACTTGTGATCATCTTCAACTGAGCTACTTTATAGAGAGCTGCTTTTCCTCAAAAATAGCTCAATAAAACCTTTGTAAGAAAATCTTCTAAATAATTTTTGAATCTTAAAAAACTTGTTTATAAAATATTCCTCAAAATATATATTTCAGATTTCGGTGAAAAAATTATTTTCTTAAAACTAGTGAGCCCTTAATCATTATGCATATATCCATAAATATTACGTTATCTGTTATTGTCATTTTGTAACTGGTCTATCCTCGAACCTGTCCCTAACCCTCTTGGGGTAAACTTATTTCTTTGTTAACAGTTGTTCTATTGAAAACTTTCTCCCAAAGAAGAAGATTTGAGTTATTCAAATGAAGGGTTCTATTTAAGCATTGACTTTTAGATACGTTAGTGGAGAGTTAGTCAACGAGTAATTGCTGAATGATCAAAGATTGATAATTGACTATTTAGTCAATATGATACAGCTTAATTATAACGACCGGGGTCGAATAACTAAGAACGGATTACGGTAAATTAGACCGTAGACATCCAAGGTGTTCCAAAAGTAAATGCATTAAACGATACTCAAATATTAGGTATTCTTTTTGCCATGTAATTACTCCTATACTTAGAAATAGTGTGTATTTCCTCCCCTGAGTTGTTTTAAATTTAAGTTAGAAAAAAGGATAAATTACAATTTGAACTGATTATGTGGCTAATCTTTTCTCGAACCCCCCCCCCCCCCAAAAAACCCGAATAACCCCGCTACCAGAGTTAATAGAATTTGTATTTAGTTTTTTTTTAAAGAAATTCTTCTTTGCAGAGAGGTTTTTTATAAAGTTTGATCATTTGTAATAATTACTCCAAGCATAATTTTTTAAAATCAAATTTTATGTTTAACTACCAAAAGTTTAAGAGGTATTACCTTATTTAAAATTCATCAGTATCTTCATATAAAAATATAACAAAACAAGTCTTATAAAAAAAATTTTAAGTCAATTCCTACTTAGATCAACAAAAAAAAATTATTTTAGTTACTTTTTATTAAATAGTTACAATTAATATAAATATGTATATACATATGATGGAATCACAACATTAAGTAACATCACATACTTTAAAGATAATTAATTTTTATTCATTATCATTAAAGTATCGTATTGTCATCCAAAACAACCGTGTATATAAAATTTCAGTTCAACTGAATGCTTTGAAACGTGAGAAAAAAAATTTTTTAAAGGTTTGACCCAAGTCGCTAAGAATGAAGCCAACGTGGCTGTATTTGTAGTTCTATGAATAATTAGTTTTAATCAATTAATCTTTATTAATTAAATTACTGTTTTGTCATCCAAAATAATCGTGTATATAAAATTTATATATATATATATATATATAATATATATATATATATATATATATATATATATATATATAGATATATATATATGTTGTATACGCTCAGGCGACACCAGCGCCAATCTCTGTAACCCCGGATGTAAGCGGGAGAAGGAGTAGACTTACTCTTCCCCAGCAGCGCGCGCCTTGTCAGGTTTAACAACCTGTAGATGTCATTAAATATCCTTAAACTTTAACGTCTCTCTTTCATTCAACATACCCCTAGACACCACCCTCTCTGTTACATGAGGGCTCGACCTCGCAACCTTAATGGTTTTTGAACCCGCGTTAAAATCAAAAGTCGCCCAAAATTAACGGCGCTCATCGAAATCGCCCAACACAATGGCGAATGCGTGATCAGCAAATTCCTCCGACGCCTACTAAGAGCCAATCCTCCGCTCCGAACCCAATACTTCCGTCTCTTTCGCCAAAGCCAAACCAAAGCTTAAGACTCAACCAAAAGTCTCTTCGGCATCGTCCAAGTGGTCCAGTGAAACAAAAAGGCCAATTTCCCCGCCTATTCATCGCATCAAGAGTGTAAACTCCATCTGCTTCGTAACTACAGTCATCGCCGTGAAATCGTCAAATCAGGTAGGATCAAACCTTTTTTACTCAGCATGTATCGAAATACTAAGAAAGAAGATCTAATAACCGCCGCTAAAGAACTAGGTGTTACTGTCCCAGAAAAATGCTACGCTTGTGAATTTAAAAGCACTTATCGAACAAACTGACACTTTCAAAAACGAACCTGAATTCGTTAAGGATATGCTTAATTTACTCGTCGAGGAACGAAAAGAGTCAGAACTAGAAAAAAAAACAAGCAGAATTAAGAAAAAAAACAAGCAGAATCAGAAAAAAAACAAGCAGAATCAGAAAAAAAAACAAGCAGAACTAGTGAAAAAAGAAGCCGAGCAAACGGCCCAAAAAATCATTCAACTTGAAAAAGAAATTGAACTCGCGAAAATAAACTCCGCTATAAATTCTAATAATTCAAACAATACTACTGCAACATTCGAAACACCGTCAACTAACCTTTTAGAAAGTCTCATTAAATCCGTTTAAGACCCTTAGTATGCCAGTTCCTTCTAAACCTGAAAATTATAATTTATTTTTTCATTCACTTGAAACGTGCGTTTACAACCAAAAATGTTCCACAGGAATTAAAATCAGAGATCTTAATTAATATTCTCGGTGAAAAAGCTAACAGTATTTTACTTTATATCCCCGAAAACGAACTTCAAGATTACGAGAAAGTTAAACACATTATTTTACGAGAATTTCCAACCAACCCCACAAGAATGCTTAATTAATTTCCGTAGGGCCCAACGATTTCCAATCGAATCGCACGTACAGTTTTCGTCACGATTAACAAGTTCTTTTGAATATTATTGTAAACTTCGAAATGCGAATGATTTTAAAACTTTGTGTGAGTTAATGATAGCCGACAAATTATTTTCCACCCTCGATCGAGAAACGCAACAACATATCGCGATACGCCAAAACGAATCTTGGTTTAAGCCTACTGAATTGGCTAGGGAATGCGATGTTTTCTACGTAGCAAAGCGAAAGTCGTATTCCGACAAAACACAGTATCATCAACCGCCGTATGACAGCAAAAAACAAAAATACAATCAGTCTCAGGGCTTTAATCGCTACTACTCTCGTGATAAAAATTTCACTAATTATTCACGAAACACTTCAACAAATAACCCGCGTCGTAGTTCTTACAGAAACGAAACTCATTTCAATTCTAGACCTAATTCAAATCACGGTCCTGTTTGTAAAGTCGAAGGTAAAATGTTTAATGAATCCTTACATGAATTGCAATACGAAAATATTTTTGTTAATGATAAAATCGTGAAAACTTTAATCGATTCAGGAGCGAATATTGTGTGTGTGAAATCCTCCCTCATTCCACCCGAAACAAAATCTTTAGGAACTGTTCAATTAACATGTGCTTTCGGAAATGAAATTCAAGCTGAACTTACTAAAATTAAATTAGCTCTTCCAAGTTTTCGTGAAAACCCGATAATAGTAACTGCAGCTGTCTGTAATAAATTGTATTGTGATTTAATAGTTCCGCCTAATATTTTTGATGATTTAAATAAAGCAGAAAAAGAAAATGCACGGATTTCAGAAAAAAAATCCTACTTCCTCTCATTCTAAGAACATTCTTTCGCATAAAAATAAAAATGATAGACAAAATAATTTCGCTAGCCCAAATATGTCGAGCTTGCATTCTTTTGCACCGCAAACTATCCCAAATCATTCCGGCGAAGGTTCAAGGCCAAATGGCTCAAATCGGTTTCCAAACATTCACAGCGCGAGTAATGTAAAACACTCAATGAATAAAAATGAATCGTTAAACTCTCCAAAACAGAAATTATTCGATAGAAAAGAAAATAAGAAATATGAACTGACGTCACAGCCCAGATCCGATCAAACATGTTATATAACTAATTTTCAGCGCGAAGCTAACGTAAACAAATCTTTTTCTGAATTGAAAATTAGCGATTGTAATTCTTTATCAGTTAATAATAAAAACGAATCTCTCTCTTTGTTTTTTCAAAATGAGAATTGTTATTTATCAAATTTAAATGTAATTTATCCTCCAGTAGATTTATCGCATATTTTTGAACGTTGATACGCGTCGCGAAGTTGAAAACCTTATCCAATCTTACAAACCAAATAAAATTAAAGATACAAACTTACAGATGCAAATTATCCTTTCTGATGACACACCCATCGCGTTACGTCCCAGAAGATTAAGTCAAGCAGAAAAAATTATCGTCGAAAACCAAATTGACCAATGGCTGTCTGATGGAATAATTTCCCCAAGTTCATCTAATTTTGCCGCACCTTTAGTTCTTGTCAAGAAAAAAAGACCAGTCAACTAGACTCTGTGTTGATTTTCGTGCTCTTAATTCTAAAACAATTAAACAAAGATTTCCACTACCCCTCATTGAAGACATTTTTGATCAACTCCATGGAGCGATACTCTTTTCAAATTTGGACTTAAAAAACAGTTTTTTTTCACATCAAAATTGATCCTGATAGCCGTAAATACACCAGTTTCATAACACATAATGGTCAATACCAATTTAATAGAGTTCCTTTTGGTTTGTGTAATTCTCCCTCACTATTTCAAAAATACATTCAAATTGTGTTTAAAGATCTCTTAAAAGACAACACTGTTATTATATACATGGACGACATTTTAATTCCGGCAAATTCTGAATGTGAAGGGATTGCAAAGCTTAAAAAAGTATTTGATGTTGCTGCTACTTATGGTTTAGAGTTTAATTTTAAAAAGTGTAATTTTCTTCAGCGGAAATTAACTTTTCTTGGCCATATTATTGAAGAAGGCACTATTCGTCCTTCAACAGCTAAACAAATGCAGTCATGAATTTCCAAACACCTAAAAACCCTCGGCATGTCCAAT
>BMAO01033218.1:0-19702 GCA_019973975.1 Trichonephila clavata | reverse complement strand
AAACAATTTCTAACTCCTATTCCAACCAAACTCTATTTTCTGATGTAAATCCGACGCTGATCACGAATACATGTAGCGCTTTTCAAAATTTCAATTAGATCAAAAGTTATTGCAATAAAAAATTTTCACATTTTTTGGATATTTGGCAGGGGAGACGTCATGAACAGGGAAAACAATTTCTAACTCCTATTCCAACCAAACTCTATTTTCTGATGTAAAGTCCGACGCTGATCACGAATACATGTAGCGTTTTTCAAAATTTCAATTAGATCAAAAGTTATTGCAATAAGAACTTTTCACATTTCTTGGATATTTGGCAGGGGAGACGTCATGAACAGGGAAACAATTTCTAACTCCTATTCCAACCAAACTCTATTTTCTGATGTAAAGTCCGACGCTGATCACGAATACATGTAGCGTTTTTCAAAATTTCAATTAGATCAAAAGTTATTGCAATAAAAATTTTCACATTTTTTGGATATTTGGCAGGGGAGACGTCATGAACAGGGAAACAATTTCTAACTCCTATTCCAACCAAACTCTATTTTCTGATGTAAAATCCGACGCTGATCACGAATACATGTAGCGTCTTTTCAAAATTTCAATTAGATCAAAAGTTATTGCAATAAGAACTTTTCACATTTTTGGATATTTGGCAGGGGAGACGTCATGAACAGGGAAACAATTTCTAACTCCTATTCCAACCAAACTCTATTTTCTGATGTAAAGTCCGACGCTGATCACGAATACATGTAGCGTTTTTCAAAATTTCAATTAGATCAAAAGTTATTGCAATAAGAACTTTTCACATTTCTTGGATATTTGGCAGGGGAGACGTCATGAACAGGGAAAAAATTTCTAACTCCTATTCCAACCAAACTCTATTTTCTGATGTAAAGTCCGACGCTGATCACGAATACATGTAGCGTTTTTCAAAATTTCAATTAGATCAAAAGTTATTGCAATAAGAACTTTTCACATTTCTTGGATATTTGGCAGGGGAGACGTCATGAACAGGGAAACAATTTCTAACTCCTATTCCAACCAAACTCTATTTTCTGATGTAAATCCGACGCTGATCACGAATACATGTAGCGTCTTTTCAAAATTTCAATTAGATCAAAAGTTATTGCAATAAGAATTTTCACATTTCTTGGATATTTGGCAGGGGAGACGTCATGAACAGGGAAACAATTTCTAACTCCTATTCCAACCAAACTCTATTTTCTGATGTAAAGTCCGACGCTGATCACGAATACATGTAGCGTCTTTTCAAAATTTCAATTAGATCAAAAGTTATTGCAATAAAAATTTTCACATTTTTTGGATATTTGGCAGGGGAGACGTCATGAACAGGGAAACAATTTCTAACTCCTATTCCAACCAAACTCTATTTTCTGATGTAAAGTCCGACGCTGATCACGAATACATGTAGCTCTTTTCAAAATTTCAATTAGATCAAAAGTTATTGCAATAAAAATTTTCACATTTTTTGGATATTTGGCAGGGGAGACGTCATGAACAGGGAAACAATTTCTAACTCCTATTCCAACCAAACTCTATTTTCTGATGTAAAATCCGACGCTGATCACGAATACATGTAGCGTTTTTCAAAATTTCAATTAGATCAAAAGTTATTGCAATAAGAACTTTTCACATTTCTTGGATATTTGGCAGGGGAGACGTCATGAACAGGGAAACAATTTCTAACTCCTATTCCAACCAAACTCTATTTTCTGATGTAAAGTCCGACGCTGATCACGAATACATGTAGCGTCTTTTCAAAATTTCAATTAGATCAAAAGTTATTGCAATAAAAATTTTCACATTTTTTGGATATTTGGCAGGGGAGACGTCATGAACAGGGAAACAATTTCTAACTCCTATTCCAACCAAACTCTATTTTCTGATGTAAAGTCCGACGCTGATCACGAATACATGTAGCGTTTTTCAAAATTTCAATTAGATCAAAAGTTATTGCAATAAGAACTTTTCACATTTCTTGGATATTTGGCAGGGGAGACGTCATGAACAGGGAAACAATTTCTAACTCCTATTCCAACCAAACTCTATTTTCTGATGTAAAGTCCGACGCTGATCACGAATACATGTAGCGTTTTTCAAAATTTCAATTAGATCAAAAGTTATTGCAATAAGAACTTTTCACATTTCTTGGATATTTGGCAGGGGAGACGTCATGAACAGGGAAACAATTTCTAACTCCTATTCCAACCAAACTCTATTTTCTGATGTAAAGTCCGACGCTGATCACGAATACATGTAGCGTTTTTCAAAATTTCAATTAGATCAAAAGTTATTGCAATAAAAATTTTCACATTTCTTGGATATTTGGCAGGGGAGACGTCATGAACAGGGAAACAATTTCTAACTCCTATTCCAACCAAACTCTATTTTCTGATGTAAAGTCCGACGCTGATCACGAATACATGTAGCGTCTTTTCAAAATTTCAATTAGATCAAAAGTTATTGCAATAAAAATTTTCACATTTTTTGGATATTTGGCAGGGGAGACGTCATGAACAGGGAAACAATTTCTAACTCCTATTCCAACCA
Organism: Trichonephila clavata; assembly: GCA_019973975.1. Taxonomy (NCBI): domain Eukaryota; kingdom Metazoa; phylum Arthropoda; class Arachnida; order Araneae; family Nephilidae; genus Trichonephila; species Trichonephila clavata. The sequence goes on along the minus strand of BMAO01033218.1, from coordinate 17,128 downwards.
AACTCTATTTTCTGATGTAAAGTCCGACGCTGATCACGAATACATGTAGCGTTTTTCAAAATTTCAATTAGATCAAAAGTTATTGCAATAAGAACTTTTCACATTTCTTGGATATTTGGCAGGGGAGACGTCATGAACAGGGAAACAATTTCTAACTCCTATTCCAACCAAACTCTATTTTCTGATGTAAAGTCCGACGCTGATCACGAATACATGTAGCGTTTTTCAAAATTTCAATTAGATCAAAAGTTATTGCAATAAGAACTTTTCACATTTCTTGGATATTTGGCAGGGGAGACGTCATGAACAGGGAAACAATTTCTAACTCCTATTCCAACCAAACTCTATTTTCTGATGTAAAGTCCGACGCTGATCACGAATACATGTAGCGTTTTTCAAAATTTCAATTAGATCAAAAGTTATTGCAATAAGAACTTTTCACATTTCTTGGATATTTGGCAGGGGAGACGTCATGAACAGGGAAACAATTTCTAACTCCTATTCCAACCAAACTCTATTTTCTGATGTAAAGTCCGACGCTGATCACGAATACATGTAGCGTTTTTCAAAATTTCAATTAGATCAAAAGTTATTGCAATAAGAACTTTTCACATTTCTTGGATATTTGGCAGGGGAGACGTCATGAACAGGGAAACAATTTCTAACTCCTATTCCAACCAAACTCTATTTTCTGATGTAAAGTCCGACGCTGATCACGAATACATGTAGCGTTTTTCAAAATTTCAATTAGATCAAAAGTTATTGCAATAAAAATTTTCACATTTTTTGGATATTTGGCAGGGGAGACGTCATGAACAGGGAAACAATTTCTAACTCCTATTCCAACCAAACTCTATTTTCTGATGTAAAGTCCGACGCTGATCACGAATACATGTAGCGTTTTTCAAAATTTCAATTAGATCAAAAGTTATTGCAATAAGAACTTTTCACATTTCTTGGATATTTGGCAGGGGAGACGTCATGAACAGGGAAACAATTTCTAACTCCTATTCCAACCAAACTCTATTTTCTGATGTAAAGTCCGACGCTGATCACGAATACATGTAGCGTTTTTCAAAATTTCAATTAGATCAAAAGTTATTGCAATAAGAACTTTTCACATTTCTTGGATATTTGGCAGGGGAGACGTCATGAACAGGGAAACAATTTCTAACTCCTATTCCAACCAAACTCTATTTTCTGATGTAAAGTCCGACGCTGATCACGAATACATGTAGCTCTTTTCAAAATTTCAATTAGATCAAAAGTTATTGCAATAAAAACTTTTCACATTTCTTGGATATTTGGCAGGGGAGACGTCATGAACAGGGAAACAATTTCTAACTCCTATTCCAACCAAACTCTATTTTCTGATGTAAAATCCGACGCTGATCACGAATACATGTAGCGTTTTTCAAAATTTCAATTAGATCAAAAGTTATTGCAATAAGAACTTTTCACATTTCTTGGATATTTGGCAGGGGAGACGTCATGAACAGGGAAACAATTTCTAACTCCTATTCCAACCAAACTCTATTTTCTGATGTAAAGTCCGACGCTGATCACGAATACATGTAGCGTTTTTCAAAATTTCAATTAGATCAAAAGTTATTGCAATAAGAACTTTTCACATTTTTTGGATATTTGGCAGGGGAGACGTCATGAACAGGGAAACAATTTCTAACTCCTATTCCAACCAAACTCTATTTTCTGATGTAAAGTCCGACGCTGATCACGAATACATGTAGCTCTTTTCAAAATTTCAATTAGATCAAAAGTTATTGCAATAAAAACTTTTCACATTTTTTGGATATTTGGCAGGGGAGACGTCATGAACAGGGAAACAATTTCTAACTCCTATTCCAACCAAACTCTATTTTCTGATGTAAAGTCCGACGCTGATCACGAATACATGTAGCGTTTTTCAAAATTTCAATTAGATCAAAAGTTATTGCAATAAGAACTTTTCACATTTCTTGGATATTTGGCAGGGGAGACGTCATGAACAGGGAAACAATTTCTAACTCCTATTCCAACCAAACTCTATTTTCTGATGTAAAGTCCGACGCTGATCACGAATACATGTAGCGTTTTTCAAAATTTCAATTAGATCAAAAGTTATTGCAATAAAAATTTTCACATTTCTTGGATATTTGGCAGGGGAGACGTCATGAACAGGGAAACAATTTCTAACTCCTATTCCAACCAAACTCTATTTTCTGATGTAAAGTCCGACGCTGATCACGAATACATGTAGCGTTTTTCAAAATTTCAATTAGATCAAAAGTTATTGCAATAAAAATTTTCACATTTCTTGGATATTTGGCAGGGGAGACGTCATGAACAGGGAAACAATTTCTAACTCCTATTCCAACCAAACTCTATTTTCTGATGTAAAATCCGACGCTGATCACGAATACATGTAGCGTTTTTCAAAATTTCAATTAGATCAAAAGTTATTGCAATAAGAACTTTTCACATTTCTTGGATATTTGGCAGGGGAGACGTCATGAACAGGGAAACAATTTCTAACTCCTATTCCAACCAAACTCTATTTTCTGATGTAAAGTCCGACGCTGATCACGAATACATGTAGCGTTTTTCAAAATTTCAATTAGATCAAAAGTTATTGCAATAAAAATTTTCACATTTTTTGGATATTTGGCAGGGGAGACGTCATGAACAGGGAAACAATTTCTAACTCCTATTCCAACCAAACTCTATTTTCTGATGTAAAGTCCGACGCTGATCACGAATACATGTAGCTCTTTTCAAAATTTCAATTAGATCAAAAGTTATTGCAATAAGAAATTTTCACATTTCTTGGATATTTGGCAGGGGAGACGTCATGAACAGGGAAACAATTTCTAACTCCTATTCCAACCAAACTCTATTTTCTGATGTAAAGTCCGACGCTGATCACGAATACATGTAGCGTTTTTCAAAATTTCAATTAGATCAAAAGTTATTGCAATAAGAACTTTTCACATTTCTTGGATATTTGGCAGGGGAGACGTCATGAACAGGGAAACAATTTCTAACTCCTATTCCAACCAAACTCTATTTTCTGATGTAAAGTCCGACGCTGATCACGAATACATGTAGCGTTTTTCAAAATTTCAATTAGATCAAAAGTTATTGCAATAAGAACTTTTCACATTTCTTGGATATTTGGCAGGGGAGACGTCATGAACAGGGAAACAATTTCTAACTCCTATTCCAACCAAACTCTATTTTCTGATGTAAAGTCCGACGCTGATCACGAATACATGTAGCGTTTTTCAAAATTTCAATTAGATCAAAAGTTATTGCAATAAGAACTTTTCACATTTCTTGGATATTTGGCAGGGGAGACGTCATGAACAGGGAAACAATTTCTAACTCCTATTCCAACCAAACTCTATTTTCTGATGTAAAATCCGACGCTGATCACGAATACATGTAGCGTTTTTCAAAATTTCAATTAGATCAAAAGTTATTGCAATAAGAACTTTTCACATTTCTTGGATATTTGGCAGGGGAGACGTCATGAACAGGGAAACAATTTCTAACTCCTATTCCAACCAAACTCTATTTTCTGATGTAAAGTCCGACGCTGATCACGAATACATGTAGCGTCTTTTCAAAATTTCAATTAGATCAAAAGTTATTGCAATAAAAATTTTCACATTTTTTGGATATTTGGCAGGGGAGACGTCATGAACAGGGAAACAATTTCTAACTCCTATTCCAACCAAACTCTATTTTCTGATGTAAAATCCGACGCTGATCACGAATACATGTAGCGTTTTTCAAAATTTCAATTAGATCAAAAGTTATTGCAATAAGAACTTTTCACATTTCTTGGATATTTGGCAGGGGAGACGTCATGAACAGGGAAACAATTTCTAACTCCTATTCCAACCAAACTCTATTTTCTGATGTAAAGTCCGACGCTGATCACGAATACATGTAGCGTCTTTTCAAAATTTCAATTAGATCAAAAGTTATTGCAATAAGAACTTTTCACATTTTTTGGATATTTGGCAGGGGAGACGTCATGAACAGGGAAACAATTTCTAACTCCTATTCCAACCAAACTCTATTTTCTGATGTAAAGTCCGACGCTGATCACGAATACATGTAGCGTTTTTCAAAATTTCAATTAGATCAAAAGTTATTGCAATAAGAACTTTTCACATTTCTTGGATATTTGGCAGGGGAGACGTCATGAACAGGGAAACAATTTCTAACTCCTATTCCAACCAAACTCTATTTTCTGATGTAAAATCCGACGCTGATCACGAATACATGTAGCTCTTTTCAAAATTTCAATTAGATCAAAAGTTATTGCAATAAGAACTTTTCACATTTCTTGGATATTTGGCAGGGGAGACGTCATGAACAGGGAAACAATTTCTAACTCCTATTCCAACCAAACTCTATTTTCTGATGTAAAGTCCGACGCTGATCACGAATACATGTAGCGTTTTTCAAAATTTCAATTAGATCAAAAGTTATTGCAATAAGAACTTTTCACATTTCTTGGATATTTGGCAGGGGAGACGTCATGAACAGGGAAACAATTTCTAACTCCTATTCCAACCAAACTCTATTTTCTGATGTAAAGTCCGACGCTGATCACGAATACATGTAGCGTTTTTCAAAATTTCAATTAGATCAAAAGTTATTGCAATAAGAACTTTTCACATTTCTTGGATATTTGGCAGGGGAGACGTCATGAACAGGGAAACAATTTCTAACTCCTATTCCAACCAAACTCTATTTTCTGATGTAAAGTCCGACGCTGATCACGAATACATGTAGCGTTTTTCAAAATTTCAATTAGATCAAAAGTTATTGCAATAAGAACTTTTCACATTTCTTGGATATTTGGCAGGGGAGACGTCATGAACAGGGAAACAATTTCTAACTCCTATTCCAACCAAACTCTATTTTCTGATGTAAAGTCCGACGCTGATCACGAATACATGTAGCGTTTTTCAAAATTTCAATTAGATCAAAAGTTATTGCAATAAGAACTTTTCACATTTCTTGGATATTTGGCAGGGGAGACGTCATGAACAGGGAAACAATTTCTAACTCCTATTCCAACCAAACTCTATTTTCTGATGTAAAGTCCGACGCTGATCACGAATACATGTAGCGTTTTTCAAAATTTCAATTAGATCAAAAGTTATTGCAATAAGAACTTTTCACATTTCTTGGATATTTGGCAGGGGAGACGTCATGAACAGGGAAACAATTTCTAACTCCTATTCCAACCAAACTCTATTTTCTGATGTAAAGTCCGACGCTGATCACGAATACATGTAGCGTTTTTCAAAATTTCAATTAGATCAAAAGTTATTGCAATAAAAATTTTCACATTTTTTGGATATTTGGCAGGGGAGACGTCATGAACAGGGAAACAATTTCTAACTCCTATTCCAACCAAACTCTATTTTCTGATGTAAAGTCCGACGCTGATCACGAATACATGTAGCGTTTTTCAAAATTTCAATTAGATCAAAAGTTATTGCAATAAGAACTTTTCACATTTCTTGGATATTTGGCAGGGGAGACGTCATGAACAGGGAAACAATTTCTAACTCCTATTCCAACCAAACTCTATTTTCTGATGTAAAATCCGACGCTGATCACGAATACATGTAGCGTTTTTCAAAATTTCAATTAGATCAAAAGTTATTGCAATAAGAACTTTTCACATTTCTTGGATATTTGGCAGGGGAGACGTCATGAACAGGGAAACAATTTCTAACTCCTATTCCAACCAAACTCTATTTTCTGATGTAAAGTCCGACGCTGATCACGAATACATGTAGCGTTTTTCAAAATTTCAATTAGATCAAAAGTTATTGCAATAAGAACTTTTCACATTTCTTGGATATTTGGCAGGGGAGACGTCATGAACAGGGAAACAATTTCTAACTCCTATTCCAACCAAACTCTATTTTCTGATGTAAAGTCCGACGCTGATCACGAATACATGTAGCGTTTTTCAAAATTTCAATTAGATCAAAAGTTATTGCAATAAGAACTTTTCACATTTCTTGGATATTTGGCAGGGGAGACGTCATGAACAGGGAAACAATTTCTAACTCCTATTCCAACCAAACTCTATTTTCTGATGTAAAGTCCGACGCTGATCACGAATACATGTAGCGTCTTTTCAAAATTTCAATTAGATCAAAAGTTATTGCAATAAAAATTTTCACATTTTTTGGATATTTGGCAGGGGAGACGTCATGAACAGGGAAACAATTTCTAACTCCTATTCCAACCAAACTCTATTTTCTGATGTAAAGTCCGACGCTGATCACGAATACATGTAGCGTCTTTTCAAAATTTCAATTAGATCAAAAGTTATTGCAATAAAAATTTTCACATTTTTTGGATATTTGGCAGGGGAGACGTCATGAACAGGGAAACAATTTCTAACTCCTATTCCAACCAAACTCTATTTTCTGATGTAAAGTCCGACGCTGATCACGAATACATGTAGCGTTTTTCAAAATTTCAATTAGATCAAAAGTTATTGCAATAAGAACTTTTCACATTTCTTGGATATTTGGCAGGGGAGACGTCATGAACAGGGAAACAATTTCTAACTCCTATTCCAACCAAACTCTATTTTCTGATGTAAAGTCCGACGCTGATCACGAATACATGTAGCGTCTTTTCAAAATTTCAATTAGATCAAAAGTTATTGCAATAAGAACTTTTCACATTTTTTGGATATTTGGCAGGGGAGACGTCATGAACAGGGAAACAATTTCTAACTCCTATTCCAACCAAACTCTATTTTCTGATGTAAAGTCCGACGCTGATCACGAATACATGTAGCGTTTTTCAAAATTTCAATTAGATCAAAAGTTATTGCAATAAGAACTTTTCACATTTCTTGGATATTTGGCAGGGGAGACGTCATGAACAGGGAAACAATTTCTAACTCCTATTCCAACCAAACTCTATTTTCTGATGTAAAGTCCGACGCTGATCACGAATACATGTAGCGTTTTTCAAAATTTCAATTAGATCAAAAGTTATTGCAATAAGAACTTTTCACATTTCTTGGATATTTGGCAGGGGAGACGTCATGAACAGGGAAACAATTTCTAACTCCTATTCCAACCAAACTCTATTTTCTGATGTAAAGTCCGACGCTGATCACGAATACATGTAGCGTTTTTCAAAATTTCAATTAGATCAAAAGTTATTGCAATAAAAACTTTTCACATTTCTTGGATATTTGGCAGGGGAGACGTCATGAACAGGGAAACAATTTCTAACTCCTATTCCAACCAAACTCTATTTTCTGATGTAAAATCCGACGCTGATCACGAATACATGTAGCGTTTTTCAAAATTTCAATTAGATCAAAAGTTATTGCAATAAGAACTTTTCACATTTCTTGGATATTTGGCAGGGGAGACGTCATGAACAGGGAAACAATTTCTAACTCCTATTCCAACCAAACTCTATTTTCTGATGTAAAGTCCGACGCTGATCACGAATACATGTAGCGTTTTTCAAAATTTCAATTAGATCAAAAGTTATTGCAATAAAAATTTTCACATTTTTTGGATATTTGGCAGGGGAGACGTCATGAACAGGGAAACAATTTCTAACTCCTATTCCAACCAAACTCTATTTTCTGATGTAAAGTCCGACGCTGATCACGAATACATGTAGCGTTTTTCAAAATTTCAATTAGATCAAAAGTTATTGCAATAAGAACTTTTCACATTTCTTGGATATTTGGCAGGGGAGACGTCATGAACAGGGAAACAATTTCTAACTCCTATTCCAACCAAACTCTATTTTCTGATGTAAAGTCCGACGCTGATCACGAATACATGTAGCGTTTTTCAAAATTTCAATTAGATCAAAAGTTATTGCAATAAGAACTTTTCACATTTCTTGGATATTTGGCAGGGGAGACGTCATGAACAGGGAAACAATTTCTAACTCCTATTCCAACCAAACTCTATTTTCTGATGTAAAGTCCGACGCTGATCACGAATACATGTAGCGTCTTTTCAAAATTTCAATTAGATCAAAAGTTATTGCAATAAGAACTTTTCACATTTTTTGGATATTTGGCAGGGGAGACGTCATGAACAGGGAAACAATTTCTAACTCCTATTCCAACCAAACTCTATTTTCTGATGTAAAGTCCGACGCTGATCACGAATACATGTAGCGTTTTTCAAAATTTCAATTAGATCAAAAGTTATTGCAATAAGAACTTTTCACATTTCTTGGATATTTGGCAGGGGAGACGTCATGAACAGGGAAACAATTTCTAACTCCTATTCCAACCAAACTCTATTTTCTGATGTAAAGTCCGACGCTGATCACGAATACATGTAGCGTTTTTCAAAATTTCAATTAGATCAAAAGTTATTGCAATAAAAATTTTCACATTTCTTGGATATTTGGCAGGGGAGACGTCATGAACAGGGAAACAATTTCTAACTCCTATTCCAACCAAACTCTATTTTCTGATGTAAAGTCCGACGCTGATCACGAATACATGTAGCGTTTTTCAAAATTTCAATTAGATCAAAAGTTATTGCAATAAGAACTTTTCACATTTCTTGGATATTTGGCAGGGGAGACGTCATGAACAGGGAAACAATTTCTAACTCCTATTCCAACCAAACTCTATTTTCTGATGTAAAGTCCGACGCTGATCACGAATACATGTAGCGTTTTTCAAAATTTCAATTAGATCAAAAGTTATTGCAATAAGAACTTTTCACATTTCTTGGATATTTGGCAGGGGAGACGTCATGAACAGGGAAACAATTTCTAACTCCTATTCCAACCAAACTCTATTTTCTGATGTAAAGTCCGACGCTGATCACGAATACATGTAGCGTTTTTCAAAATTTCAATTAGATCAAAAGTTATTGCAATAAGAACTTTTCACATTTCTTGGATATTTGGCAGGGGAGACGTCATGAACAGGGAAACAATTTCTAACTCCTATTCCAACCAAACTCTATTTTCTGATGTAAAGTCCGACGCTGATCACGAATACATGTAGCGTTTTTCAAAATTTCAATTAGATCAAAAGTTATTGCAATAAGAACTTTTCACATTTCTTGGATATTTGGCAGGGGAGACGTCATGAACAGGGAAACAATTTCTAACTCCTATTCCAACCAAACTCTATTTTCTGATGTAAAGTCCGACGCTGATCACGAATACATGTAGCGTTTTTCAAAATTTCAATTAGATCAAAAGTTATTGCAATAAGAACTTTTCACATTTCTTGGATATTTGGCAGGGGAGACGTCATGAACAGGGAAACAATTTCTAACTCCTATTCCAACCAAACTCTATTTTCTGATGTAAAGTCCGACGCTGATCACGAATACATGTAGCGTCTTTTCAAAATTTCAATTAGATCAAAAGTTATTGCAATAAAAATTTTCACATTTTTTGGATATTTGGCAGGGGAGACGTCATGAACAGGGAAACAATTTCTAACTCCTATTCCAACCAAACTCTATTTTCTGATGTAAAGTCCGACGCTGATCACGAATACATGTAGCGTTTTTCAAAATTTCAATTAGATCAAAAGTTATTGCAATAAGAACTTTTCACATTTCTTGGATATTTGGCAGGGGAGACGTCATGAACAGGGAAACAATTTCTAACTCCTATTCCAACCAAACTCTATTTTCTGATGTAAAGTCCGACGCTGATCACGAATACATGTAGCGTTTTTCAAAATTTCAATTAGATCAAAAGTTATTGCAATAAGAACTTTTCACATTTCTTGGATATTTGGCAGGGGAGACGTCATGAACAGGGAAACAATTTCTAACTCCTATTCCAACCAAACTCTATTTTCTGATGTAAAGTCCGACGCTGATCACGAATACATGTAGCGTTTTTCAAAATTTCAATTAGATCAAAAGTTATTGCAATAAGAACTTTTCACATTTCTTGGATATTTGGCAGGGGAGACGTCATGAACAGGGAAACAATTTCTAACTCCTATTCCAACCAAACTCTATTTTCTGATGTAAATCCGACGCTGATCACGAATACATGTAGCGTTTTTCAAAATTTCAATTAGATCAAAAGTTATTGCAATAAGAACTTTTCACATTTCTTGGATATTTGGCAGGGGAGACGTCATGAACAGGGAAAAAATTTCTAACTCCTATTCCAACCAAACTCTATTTTCTGATGTAAAGTCCGACGCTGATCACGAATACATGTAGCGTCTTTTCAAAATTTCAATTAGATCAAAAGTTATTGCAATAAAAATTTTCACATTTTTTGGATATTTGGCAGGGGAGACGTCATGAACAGGGAAACAATTTCTAACTCCTATTCCAACCAAACTCTATTTTCTGATGTAAAGTCCGACGCTGATCACGAATACATGTAGCGTTTTTCAAAATTTCAATTAGATCAAAAGTTATTGCAATAAGAATTTTCACATTTTTGGATATTTGGCAGGGGAGACGTCATGAACAGGGAAACAATTTCTAACTCCTATTCCAACCAAACTCTATTTTCTGATGTAAAGTCCGACGCTGATCACGAATACATGTAGCGTTTTTCAAAATTTCAATTAGATCAAAAGTTATTGCAATAAGAACTTTTCACATTTCTTGGATATTTGGCAGGGGAGACGTCATGAACAGGGAAACAATTTCTAACTCCTATTCCAACCAAACTCTATTTTCTGATGTAAAGTCCGACGCTGATCACGAATACATGTAGCGTTTTTCAAAATTTCAATTAGATCAAAAGTTATTGCAATAAGAACTTTTCACATTTCTTGGATATTTGGCAGGGGAGACGTCATGAACAGGGAAACAATTTCTAACTCCTATTCCAACCAAACTCTATTTTCTGATGTAAAGTCCGACGCTGATCACGAATACATGTAGCGTTTTTCAAAATTTCAATTAGATCAAAAGTTATTGCAATAAGAACTTTTCACATTTCTTGGATATTTGGCAGGGGAGACGTCATGAACAGGGAAACAATTTCTAACTCCTATTCCAACCAAACTCTATTTTCTGATGTAAAGTCCGACGCTGATCACGAATACATGTAGCGTTTTTCAAAATTTCAATTAGATCAAAAGTTATTGCAATAAGAACTTTTCACATTTCTTGGATATTTGGCAGGGGAGACGTCATGAACAGGGAAACAATTTCTAACTCCTATTCCAACCAAACTCTATTTTCTGATGTAAAATCCGACGCTGATCACGAATACATGTAGCGTTTTTCAAAATTTCAATTAGATCAAAAGTTATTGCAATAAGAACTTTTCACATTTCTTGGATATTTGGCAGGGGAGACGTCATGAACAGGGAAACAATTTCTAACTCCTATTCCAACCAAACTCTATTTTCTGATGTAAAATCCGACGCTGATCACGAATACATGTAGCTCTTTTCAAAATTTCAATTAGATCAAAAGTTATTGCAATAAAAATTTTCACATTTTTTGGATATTTGGCAGGGGAGACGTCATGAACAGGGAAACAATTTCTAACTCCTATTCCAACCAAACTCTATTTTCTGATGTAAAATCCGACGCTGATCACGAATACATGTAGCGTTTTTCAAAATTTCAATTAGATCAAAAGTTATTGCAATAAGAACTTTTCACATTTCTTGGATATTTGGCAGGGGAGACGTCATGAACAGGGAAACAATTTCTAACTCCTATTCCAACCAAACTCTATTTTCTGATGTAAAGTCCGACGCTGATCACGAATACATGTAGCTCTTTTCAAAATTTCAATTAGATCAAAAGTTATTGCAATAAAAACTTTTCACATTTTTTGGATATTTGGCAGGGGAGACGTCATGAACAGGGAAACAATTTCTAACTCCTATTCCAACCAAACTCTATTTTCTGATGTAAAGTCCGACGCTGATCACGAATACATGTAGCGTTTTTCAAAATTTCAATTAGATCAAAAGTTATTGCAATAAGAACTTTTCACATTTCTTGGATATTTGGCAGGGGAGACGTCATGAACAGGGAAACAATTTCTAACTCCTATTCCAACCAAACTCTATTTTCTGATGTAAAGTCCGACGCTGATCACGAATACATGTAGCGTTTTTCAAAATTTCAATTAGATCAAAAGTTATTGCAATAAGAACTTTTCACATTTCTTGGATATTTGGCAGGGGAGACGTCATGAACAGGGAAACAATTTCTAACTCCTATTCCAACCAAACTCTATTTTCTGATGTAAAATCCGACGCTGATCACGAATACATGTAGCGTTTTTCAAAATTTCAATTAGATCAAAAGTTATTGCAATAAGAACTTTTCACATTTCTTGGATATTTGGCAGGGGAGACGTCATGAACAGGGAAACAATTTCTAACTCCTATTCCAACCAAACTCTATTTTCTGATGTAAAGTCCGACGCTGATCACGAATACATGTAGCTCTTTTCAAAATTTCAATTAGATCAAAAGTTATTGCAATAAAAATTTTCACATTTTTTGGATATTTGGCAGGGGAGACGTCATGAACAGGGAAACAATTTCTAACTCCTATTCCAACCAAACTCTATTTTCTGATGTAAAATCCGACGCTGATCACGAATACATGTAGCGTTTTTCAAAATTTCAATTAGATCAAAAGTTATTGCAATAAGAACTTTTCACATTTCTTGGATATTTGGCAGGGGAGACGTCATGAACAGGGAAACAATTTCTAACTCCTATTCCAACCAAACTCTATTTTCTGATGTAAAGTCCGACGCTGATCACGAATACATGTAGCGTCTTTTCAAAATTTCAATTAGATCAAAAGTTATTGCAATAAAAACTTTTCACATTTTTGGATATTTGGCAGGGGAGACGTCATGAACAGGGAAACAATTTCTAACTCCTATTCCAACCAAACTCTATTTTCTGATGTAAAATCCGACGCTGATCACGAATACATGTAGCGTTTTTCAAAATTTCAATTAGATCAAAAGTTATTGCAATAAGAACTTTTCACATTTCTTGGATATTTGGCAGGGGAGACGTCATGAACAGGGAAACAATTTCTAACTCCTATTCCAACCAAACTCTATTTTCTGATGTAAAGTCCGACGCTGATCACGAATACATGTAGCGTTTTTCAAAATTTCAATTAGATCAAAAGTTATTGCAATAAGAACTTTTCACATTTCTTGGATATTTGGCAGGGGAGACGTCATGAACAGGGAAACAATTTCTAACTCCTATTCCAACCAAACTCTATTTTCTGATGTAAAGTCCGACGCTGATCACGAATACATGTAGCGTTTTTCAAAATTTCAATTAGATCAAAAGTTATTGCAATAAGAACTTTTCACATTTCTTGGATATTTGGCAGGGGAGACGTCATGAACAGGGAAACAATTTCTAACTCCTATTCCAACCAAACTCTATTTTCTGATGTAAAGTCCGACGCTGATCACGAATACATGTAGCTCTTTTCAAAATTTCAATTAGATCAAAAGTTATTGCAATAAGAACTTTTCACATTTCTTGGATATTTGGCAGGGGAGACGTCATGAACAGGGAAACAATTTCTAACTCCTATTCCAACCAAACTCTATTTTCTGATGTAAAGTCCGACGCTGATCACGAATACATGTAGCGTTTTTCAAAATTTCAATTAGATCAAAAGTTATTGCAATAAGAACTTTTCACATTTCTTGGATATTTGGCAGGGGAGACGTCATGAACAGGGAAACAATTTCTAACTCCTATTCCAACCAAACTCTATTTTCTGATGTAAAGTCCGACGCTGATCACGAATACATGTAGCGTCTTTTCAAAATTTCAATTAGATCAAAAGTTATTGCAATAAAAATTTTCACATTTTTGGATATTTGGCAGGGGAGACGTCATGAACAGGGAAACAATTTCTAACTCCTATTCCAACCAAACTCTATTTTCTGATGTAAAGTCCGACGCTGATCACGAATACATGTAGCGTTTTTCAAAATTTCAATTAGATCAAAAGTTATTGCAATAAGAACTTTTCACATTTCTTGGATATTTGGCAGGGGAGACGTCATGAACAGGGAAACAATTTCTAACTCCTATTCCAACCAAACTCTATTTTCTGATGTAAAGTCCGACGCTGATCACGAATACATGTAGCGTTTTTCAAAATTTCAATTAGATCAAAAGTTATTGCAATAAGAACTTTTCACATTTCTTGGATATTTGGCAGGGGAGACGTCATGAACAGGGAAACAATTTCTAACTCCTATTCCAACCAAACTCTATTTTCTGATGTAAAGTCCGACGCTGATCACGAATACATGTAGCGTTTTTCAAAATTTCAATTAGATCAAAAGTTATTGCAATAAGAACTTTTCACATTTCTTGGATATTTGGCAGGGGAGACGTCATGAACAGGGAAACAATTTCTAACTCCTATTCCAACCAAACTCTATTTTCTGATGTAAAATCCGACGCTGATCACGAATACATGTAGCGTTTTTCAAAATTTCAATTAGATCAAAAGTTATTGCAATAAGAACTTTTCACATTTCTTGGATATTTGGCAGGGGAGACGTCATGAACAGGGAAACAATTTCTAACTCCTATTCCAACCAAACTCTATTTTCTGATGTAAAGTCCGACGCTGATCACGAATACATGTAGCGTCTTTTCAAAATTTCAATTAGATCAAAAGTTATTGCAATAAAAATTTTCACATTTTTTGGATATTTGGCAGGGGAGACGTCATGAACAGGGAAACAATTTCTAACTCCTATTCCAACCAAACTCTATTTTCTGATGTAAAATCCGACGCTGATCACGAATACATGTAGCGTTTTTCAAAATTTCAATTAGATCAAAAGTTATTGCAATAAAAACTTTTCACATTTCTTGGATATTTGGCAGGGGAGACGTCATGAACAGGGAAACAATTTCTAACTCCTATTCCAACCAAACTCTATTTTCTGATGTAAAATCCGACGCTGATCACGAATACATGTAGCGTTTTTCAAAATTTCAATTAGATCAAAAGTTATTGCAATAAAAACTTTTCACATTTCTTGGATATTTGGCAGGGGAGACGTCATGAACAGGGAAACAATTTCTAACTCCTATTCCAACCAAACTCTATTTTCTGATGTAAAATCCGACGCTGATCACGAATACATGTAGCGTTTTTCAAAATTTCAATTAGATCAAAAGTTATTGCAATAAGAACTTTTCACATTTCTTGGATATTTGGCAGGGGAGACGTCATGAACAGGGAAACAATTTCTAACTCCTATTCCAACCAAACTCTATTTTCTGATGTAAAGTCCGACGCTGATCACGAATACATGTAGCGTTTTTCAAAATTTCAATTAGATCAAAAGTTATTGCAATAAAAATTTTCACATTTTTTGGATATTTGGCAGGGGAGACGTCATGAACAGGGAAACAATTTCTAACTCCTATTCCAACCAAACTCTATTTTCTGATGTAAAGTCCGACGCTGATCACGAATACATGTAGCGTTTTTCAAAATTTCAATTAGATCAAAAGTTATTGCAATAAAAACTTTTCACATTTTTGGATATTTGGCAGGGGAGACGTCATGAACAGGGAAACAATTTCTAACTCCTATTCCAACCAAACTCTATTTTCTGATGTAAAGTCCGACGCTGATCACGAATACATGTAGCGTTTTTCAAAATTTCAATTAGATCAAAAGTTATTGCAATAAGAACTTTTCACATTTCTTGGATATTTGGCAGGGGAGACGTCATGAACAGGGAAACAAATTCTAACTCCTATTCCAACCAAACTCTATTTTCTGATGTAAAGTCCGACGCTGATCACGAATACATGTAGCTCTTTTCAAAATTTCAATTAGATCAAAAGTTATTGCAATAAAAATTTTCACATTTTTTGGATATTTGGCAGGGGAGACGTCATGAACAGGGAAACAATTTCTAACTCCTATTCCAACCAAACTCTATTTTCTGATGTAAAATCCGACGCTGATCACGAATACATGTAGCGTTTTTCAAAATTTCAATTAGATCAAAAGTTATTGCAATAAGAACTTTTCACATTTCTTGGATATTTGGCAGGGGAGACGTCATGAACAGGGAAACAATTTCTAACTCCTATTCCAACCAAACTCTATTTTCTGATGTAAAGTCCGACGCTGATCACGAATACATGTAGCGTTTTTCAAAATTTCAATTAGATCAAAAGTTATTGCAATAAGAACTTTTCACATTTCTTGGATATTTGGCAGGGGAGACGTCATGAACAGGGAAACAATTTCTAACTCCTATTCCAACCAAACTCTATTTTCTGATGTAAAATCCGACGCTGATCACGAATACATGTAGCGTTTTTCAAAATTTCAATTAGATCAAAAGTTATTGCAATAAGAACTTTTCACATTTCTTGGATATTTGGCAGGGGAGACGTCATGAACAGGGAAAAAATTTCTAACTCCTATTCCAACCAAACTCTATTTTCTGATGTAAAGTCCGACGCTGATCACGAATACATGTAGCGTTTTTCAAAATTTCAATTAGATCAAAAGTTATTGCAATAAAAACTTTTCACATTTCTTGGATATTTGGCAGGGGAGACGTCATGAACAGGGAAACAATTTCTAACTCCTATTCCAACCAAACTCTATTTTCTGATGTAAAATCCGACGCTGATCACGAATACATGTAGCGTTTTTCAAAATTTCAATTAGATCAAAAGTTATTGCAATAAGAACTTTTCACATTTCTTGGATATTTGGCAGGGGAGACGTCATGAACAGGGAAAAAATTTCTAACTCCTATTCCAACCAAACTCTATTTTCTGATGTAAAGTCCGACGCTGATCACGAATACATGTAGCGTTTTTCAAAATTTCAATTAGATCAAAAGTTATTGCAATAAAAATTTTCACATTTTTTGGATATTTGGCAGGGGAGACGTCATGAACAGGGAAACAATTTCTAACTCCTATTCCAACCAAACTCTATTTTCTGATGTAAAATCCGACGCTGATCACGAATACATGTAGCGTTTTCAAAATTTCAATTAGATCAAAAGTTATTGCAATAAAACTTTTCACATTTCTTGGATATTTGGCAGGGGAGACGTCATGAACAGGGAA
>BMAO01033217.1:0-48360 GCA_019973975.1 Trichonephila clavata | reverse complement strand
TTAAAAAAAAAACATTTTCTTAACTCGCCTCTTATACCTTAACAGTTGTCCTTAACGAAAGAAATCTTTGAGTTTCTTTTGACACAGTCGTTATACTTAATTTTCTAAGCCAGTAATTTGAAACGCCTTCATGGAAAATGTTTTTAATGATTATATGATTTTTAATGTTAAAAATATTTTTTTAAAATGTTTTTAATGATTATATGATTTTTAATGTTAAAAATATTTTTATATGATTCCACCTGAATATAATTTAAATATCATCTATACGAAGAAACAACTCATTCATAGCTGAAGTTGAAAATGACTAAAACTCATATTAAAATGTAAACTAACGTTAATGCTTGCCAGATGTTGATCCTCCACCTGATTTATTACCTTTCTTTTTAAGTATTTTAGAAACTTAAAATTGTTAATGGCAACAGGGGAGTTTTTATATTGTTCTAATTCTGAGAGAATAAAAATAACTTTGAATTATTGTTGGTGTGTTTTAGATCATTATCAGCTATCAACTAACTAGAGAATTAATAACTATTAAGATTTTTACACCTTTTATAATTTTTGTGTGATATTTTTGAGACGTTAAAGCAATAGATTAAATTAACTACGATCACAATTTTTTTAATCTCGAATTCCATAATGAATGATTAATAATACTTATTAATCATTACAAGGTTACTTCAGATTTGTAATAGAACTTATGATCTTGTTCTGCGACTTTGTAATATAAGAAGTTTAGCATTTAGAGTCGTTATGTTAAACAAGTTGAGGCATCCAAAACTATCTGGCAATTATTATTTTTGTTTAACACGTTTTCTATCTCTCACCAAATATTTCAAGCAATCCAAATTCGAATAAGGACCCATAAGTTTTATTTAAAGATGATTTCAAGCCCGTCATTTTAACGAGAGCTTTTTCGTTTATTTCTCGTGCCTATGATATTTCTGGGCTACAGAATTTAAAAGTAATGCATGAAAAAGAACATTTCTTATATCTGGGGAAAATTTCTTTCTTATTTTACATATCAAATGCAGTATTAGATCATTTATATAAAATACATATTCAACTACACACTAAATGTATATATATATATACTTATGTATAGAGAAAAAAATGTGATTCTCTCTCTCTCTCTCTTTGGGGGGGGGGGATTTCGATTCTTAAAAAGCAAATTTAACTACGTCTTCACTAAGATTGAAAAATAACTCAAAATTTACCGATTTGAAAGTAAGAAACCATCATAAAATTCTGGACTAAAATACTTCTTTCTGCCTTACCTTTCTAAAGCATTTTAGTTATATCTATGTAAAAGTGATTAAAAAGTCAATTAGATTTTATTGCAAAAAAAATCGTGAGAAAAGAAAATTTCGATTTAATTATCACTTTTTTAACAGTTTTACAGAAATATATTTCCCACTGTATTCGAATTAAAAAGGTTTTTTCATCACGCAACATCACTTCAAATTATCAGTTAAATAAATTGTAAAATCTTTACTTTATACATTTTTTAAATAAAAATATCCACCTTTAGTTAGCTTCCTTCTTTTATTTTCACACACGCATGCAATTACTGTAACTTCATTCTTTAAAATGGCAGAGAATACCATATTACATATTTTTCAAAATTTTGTAAAAATATTCTTGAAACATAATGAGAAATATTTAAGAAAACTCCACTATTTTCAAATATATTTTAAAAGTAAATTGCTTTTTCACATGGAAATTTAATCGAATGAATTGGTAAATTATTTTTAAAAAGCGAGCGAAAAAGAATAAATACATATGTAAGAGCGAATCAGGATCTGCTTTTCATGTATTTTGTTGTAAAAAAATAGTTTAAAAGTAATTTTAATGCGAACTTTCATGAAATTTATATTAATAAATTCAATACTTCGTAAAAGCTGACACTAGCTCACGAGCTAAAGTAATAGAAATAAGAAACCTATTAGATTCAAATTTCAGTATAATGTATAATAAATATATTTTTCTTTAAAAAACATTCTTTTGCGATTTTTATTCAATTGTGAAATCACAATTGGAAGGAGAGAGAAAAATTAAAACTCTCCAAAGCATTTACAGAGATAAAAATTTACAAGGCTTCTGTATATGAATTATGGATTAGACAAAACTTTGGAACAATTCAATTCGTGATTTTTGATTCAATGAATTTAAATCAACAATTTGAAGTAGAAAAAGAATTATATTTTAAACAAAGAATTGGAATGTTTCACGAAAGCATTTTTATTTGAGTTCTGAAAACGAATTTACAAATTGGAATTCAACACAATCAAACGATTTCCTTCATTGCTTCTTATTCCCGCTCTTTTTCATGATCGAATTTTCAATTGTGACTGCCCTAATGCTGGCTATAAAAATAATCATTCGAGAAAAATAATAAGATCAGTTCTTACCTAAATGGAGTTTCTACTAGCTATTGATACACCGAAACAAACTGCAACCGTTTTTGCTAATAAGAGCAAAAGATTGAATTTTAAGATTAAAAGTGGAAATTTTATGCCCTAGCTAAGTCATTAAAAGCCAACAGAGGCACTAATAATAATTTTTTTCCTTCGCCAAACCAATTTTGTTAACTGAAATTCAATTCCTACTATTTCACACTGGAGAATATAATACTTTTTTTACCTCGAGGCAGTAAAAAGGAAAAAGTAATAATAATAGGTAGGAGACTGAGAAAAACGTTTAAAGAAATGGGAAACCAATATGGAGCGCCATGTTTAACCACAGCAATCTACTAATTTTTAATGAAGTTTTCGATTGTAATTGGAACTGAATGTTTCCTATAATTAAGGATTTCTTTTGTGTTATATTTCTATTAAGTATCCAGTGTTCTATTAACTTAACTTTACACAAAATTTCTCTAATTTAGAGTAATTTTAAAGCAATTATATATTTTGAAGGATTTTTATGTAACAAAAAATAATCTGTATAACCTATCACATATATATTAACCATATTTTAAGTTTTTACCTGAATACTATTTAGAATAGTTGAATTATGAAATATTCTTGATCGAAAAAAAAATTATACCTAAATCTGTATATATAAAGAAGAAAAGCAACTCACCCACTCATCACGGTATCTCCAGAAATATTAGACCTGCACACTTGAAATTTGTCAAGATTGTTCTTGTCATGGTGTGGAAATCCGCTAAAAAAGTGTTTTGCGAAAATCAATACCCAAGGGGGATTCAGATAAGTTATTGGACGTGTTAAAGATAAATATTTCCGTTTTTCAGCTATCTCAGACTTAAGACTTAAAATTTTTAGCAAGTATTTTTTTTTCACGAAGGGATCCGCTACAAAAGTGGTTTTGTGAAAATTGACCCCCCCCCCTCAAAAGGGGTTTCAAGGGGTTAAGAGGTGTAATAGATGAAATATATTTCCATTTTTACAATTATTAGAACCCTACAGGCTTCAAATTTGGTAAATATGTTTCTCTTGTTGAGTAGAGATCAGTTAAGAATAAGATCCGCTTAAATATACTCCAATGAGGGATAGTGAGGAGTAACTGGAGTGTATAGATAATAATAAATTATAGTTTTTAAAAAACTAAATAGCACGCTTATAATAATCTAACTAAGCTGTAATTTTATCTTTTAGTCACCAAATCTGGAATAAGTCACCAAATCTGAAATTACTCGTTAGATGTCGGATGGGATCTGAAAATGGGAAATCGTTAATCCTGATGATACTGATCAGGACAATGGAACAAAATTATTAAATTATTGTATTGTCATCGGTCCTCGGCAAGTGAATTCGAATTAATCTGAACTTTTAAAGCGGGTAAAAATTGAGTTCGAACATTCCGTTACATACAAGTGAAGCTTATAAAAGGATGTTAAAAAGAAATCTCGTTTTCGACATACTAGACCTACAGACATGAAATTTGGAATGCATGTTTTTTTATTGAGTTAAAATGCGTTAAGGGCAGGTCTTATGGAAATCGATTTTCAAGTTAATTAAAATAAAAAACAAAAAATATCCGTTTTTTAATTCTTAGACATAGACTTGAAATTCGGCAAACATGTTTATTTTGTTGAGTAGAAATCCACTAAAAATGGGTTTTATGGCAATTCACTTTGGGAGAGGAGTTCACGGAAGCGTAATAGATAATTCTAATTCAATTTTAAAAATTCAAGCTCAATCCTTTTTAAATCAAGAGGTGATGGTTAAAAAAATGTTTTCAATACCATCTTACGCATAATACTAGGACTTAGATACCAATAATTTATATATATATATATATATATATATATATATATATATATAGTATACAGTCATACAACATCATGTACCCAGTGAAGCAGGAGGGTAACGGCTAATATATACAGTACTCTCCATTACTATTACTTATCCGTTCCCCTCCCCTCTCCGTCTCTCTGTGTTCCTTTTATACTCTAAACAGTGATACAAATCCTATTATTTGAAATATTTCTATTCGGAATATATTCATGAGAATATTTATGTTTAGAATATTTCTGTTCAAAATATATTCGTATGAATATTAATATTTAAATCATATGAAATAGAACGCATTCACAAATATGTTATTATATATTTTGCTTCTATTTAAACTACATCCAATGGAAATACTATATTTATAGCAATCCCCATTAGAAAGGCACCAAATATTTTATGCAAGATGTTAACGTGCCATTTTCTTTGAACATTAAAAAAGATAAAATGAGAGGATGGATGGGGGAAAAAATGTTTACTGAAACGGAATCTTGATATGTTTTTTTTTTTTTAACTTTCATATTCCAATTTTCATCACGTATTAGTTGATGCAATGTTTTAAATTTTTCTTTCAGCACTTAATACTGAGAAAAATAAATTTCATATAAAACGAGCTATAAAATCTTTGTCACATTACTCAAACGTATAAATATGTTTCATTTGTATGCAAGAACTCAAAAAACAAATCTTAAAAACAATGTTTCAAAACTTGTTATCTGAATCATGAGACATTTCTAGTATGTAAGGAAAATTTAATATTCAATTCCTCCCTCGGAATTCATTTTTATTACATGAACTAAGCTAAAAAAACAACAAGCAAGCTTTTATGACTTAGATAATATGTATAGATTAAACTATCTGAGAATTATCTAAGAAAGACTTTAACTTCATAAAAATCCAAAAACTGCTTCAAAAATATTTTAGCCTAAGGCATGAAATGTAACAACTTGTACTGCAGTGAATCATAAAAATGCGAACACATAATAACATACGTCTCTCAAGAAAGAACACATGGAATTGAAAAAATAATTGCTATAACTTAAACATTATACTTAAAATATTATTTATTTGCTAGCTTATTACTTAATTTACTTATTTATTTATTTTTAGATTTATTAAGTTGTAAAAATATTAATATGGAGACAGTGGCGAGTTAATTTAACTAATGAAATTCATTTATTATTTATTTTAAAAAATAATCAATTCTTCTTTTGAAAAGTTAGAGCTGGAATTATGTATTTAATTACTTATTCTAACAGTATGATTTAAAGTTTAAAATATAATCGTCCAAATAAATAATTCCTAATGAGATTTTACATGTCAAATAAAAAATTAATTTCATATGGCGTAAAATCCGGCGTATAACGTGCGCTTTTAACACCAAAAATGAGGTCCGAAAGTTACGTGTGCGTGTTATACGCCGGGTATAAAAATGATAGCTTCAAAAAAAGAGAGAAAGAGAGAGAGATGAGTATTAAAAAAGTACAGTTTTACATAGACTGGAACACTGTTTACTTAAGGGAAATGACATTCCTAAAGAACTTTAAGTATACGAATATACGAAGTATACAAATTTTTCAGAACCCTGGGATATTACCTCGAATATATAATTTCAAAGCATATTGTGTATTAGCATTGCACATGTACATTGCAAGTTCTTTCTTAAAACAGGGGATGTGCGTTATATGGTGAATATACCTAAAAATTAAAAAATGCAGCGTGAAAGTACAAATGTGCGTTACACACCGATGTACGCCATACAGCGTATTTCGTCGTTGGCCGCATGTGACCTGTAACTAACATTTTTGCGTCCCGGCAAATACAGGCACTAAATAACATATAATAAAATAACAAACCAACGTAAAACAAAAATAAGACAAGTACAATTCACTAAACAATATTTTAATTGTATTCCTTTTTTTTCTTTTGCTATTATGAACTTCTTAACTGCCGAATGCGTATATATATATATATGTATCGCTCAACTAGTATGTTAAATGTCCCGGACATATATATATATACGTGTTTCTGATATACCATTCTTTTCTTTGCACTGCTATGAATAAAGCTATTCCGAAGGCTTTGGAGTGCAATAAAATGACCTTGACAGTGTTTGCAAGTATTTACATATTTCATAGAAAAATTTGCTTATTTTAATGTTCTCTTTTCCCACCAATGCATCTCATACGTGCGCCTATGTACAAAACTATGGCCCTTGGGAGTGAATCGCGTAACTTATAATCGGCAGATAAGGGGTTAAGCAAAATATATACATTTATTTTAAATGCACTACAATTAAGAAAATACTATACTTACGAAAAATGAATGTTATTTTTATTATTATTTTTTTTTTTTGTGGCCCGCCTAAAGTTAAACCTTGTTTGCTTGGCCCGAGTCAGCCTTTGAGTTGGACACCGTTGTTATATACAGATGTATAAATTATAATGATGCAAATTTTAATGAAAATTAAAAAAATTTCTATTTTAAAATGTGCACAGCGTGTCATGCAAGCTCTAGTACAGTTGGCCAGGACAGCCTTAACTTCACAAAAAGTTCCAAAAATTCTCGGCTAACACTCAGACGTTTTAAAACTACAAATTTCTGCTCAAAACATACTTTTCTCTCTCGTATTACTCACAGATATACATTTTTCATCAACAAATTGTAACTTCTATATTTTTTTTCGAGCATCACTCATTAACATGCAGCATCAATACTACCTTTGGCAATTACATTCCGTTACTTCTGTATCTCTAGTCCCGTAATTCGTACAAAATTAATCATTAGAAAAGTGGAAAGAGTGCTGCAAACGAATTAAATTTCCACTGCTTAATTCTAAGTGTTACTTCATTCATATTCAGGTAGAAATGCCAGAAGAGCAATAATTATTCATGTTACTTTTCCCAGTTTCTGCTTCAGAATTTACATCTACACATCAACTGCGTTACGGACCATCTCACTAATAGCTTTGATCTTTCCAAAGCAGGGAATATCGTTACTATATTCTTTTCTAATGAGTCGGGCGTGAAACGCGAGAAATAGAACTAGAAAATTTCATGAATGCCTAATTAGTTTGTACCATTTTGTGTTGATTCGTGCTGTACGTATGTATTAGTTGTAAATATGATGGCTCGTTATTAATGGATATGAAAGTAATTAGAATCTATAGTTAAAATTCTGTTTCGAAGGAAAATATTAAATTGCTATGCTGAATAAAATTTATTTAGATGTTGAAATTAAATTTACGTAACTTTTTTTTTCTGAAATGAAAATATTAAAATCTAAGTCTCTCTTTTTAAAAAGCAGAGAGTCTTATAAAATTATGAGGAAGTTGATTATCAAATTAGCGGTAAATTTTTAAATTGCAAAAATGCTGACGTGGGATTTTGACGAAAAATGGAACATCGATATTTTTTAATAAAACCATATAATTGACATTTTAATCGAATCAAAGGGCACTGTGTGTGTGTGTGTGTGTGTGTGTGTGTGAGAGAGAGAGAGAGAGAGAGAGAGAGTCCTACAGTGAGGAGTGTTTTTTAAACTTCGCACTGTACTTCAACAGAAGAGCTATTGGTGTACTTTGTAATTTTGAACCGACAGTCACGTGACACCTTAGCTGGCACCCTCTCTTCAAATTAACATAACACGCCAACAGGATGACTTTTAGTCTCGACGTATTTATACGTGCATTAGGCCCTCTACAAAGTGGGTTTTCAGTGGCACTAGGACACGAATTCTTGACACACCGGTTATGAATTCATGATCATAACTTTTAGGCTTCCGCGGCTACTATACACATATGTAAGTAATGATTTCAAAATAAATTTATCTCAGCTTTCGAATACAAAATATGATTCTAACATTTGGATACATTATTTATCTAAAGGCGTTATGCCACCCTAGAATTTTCAAAAAAAATTGATTCTTTATTTTAAATGTGTGTGGTCTTCTAGGACCTCAAAAATGATGTCCCAAAAGATTATGGCTGGGAAAATCTTTAAGTACTTGGTTTTCGAATTTTAGTACAAAGCCATCTGGTCCGCACAAAGTTCCTCTTGTGAGCGCTAAAGAGAAGCTACATTAGCGGACTAGAGCAGATATACGGCAGTTGTTGTTGAAACATTTTATTTTCTGACTAGTCTAGACGAGTTTAGACTTGACGAACATCTGTTTCAGTCAGTTTGGCAAAGCCAAGCATTTGAGAAAGAAGCTAATCGACAAACACTCCTTTTTCTCGATACTTTTGTATCTCGGTTTGTGTGTTCAATGACATGTTTTCTTCAATTTTACACATAATGAAGGCAATGGAAGTCGGCCCGAATAGCTACGAAATGAGCCTGGAGATCGACAAACAGCGCATAAAGCTTGCAGACAGATCGCTAAATTACCGGGGAAAAGAGGCAAGAATCAATTCAAGATCAAGCAGAAAAGAAATGCTAGAGCAGGACAATAATCTGGAAGGCCAATTGTATGGCGCAAGCATCGCAGATTAAGAACTACAACTCAAAACTTCAAACGCTTTTATCTCAAAACTGCATTTTTTAATTTGGCCGGACTCATAACTCAAACAATTTTCAACCGATTCACTTGAAATTTTGAATATATCTTGAAAAATACATTGTTTTAGGAAGTATGTAGGATTGCATAGTTAATTTATTATTAACAATTATCTGACGAATTTTTAGGCAAATGTTTCACTTTCCACTTTAGAAGCGCGCCATTTGGTCAAAAATCAATCTATCGCAAAAATCCTACGTACTTCTATAGCAGTTAGATATAATCGAAAAAAATTCATCGGCTCATTATGATTAAAAAATTATTGAAGCTGTTATTCCGGCTGAGAACCTTAAAAAAACGGAGACGTCATCGCGAAAATGCTGCGCAGCCGCCATTTTGAAATTATTCGCTTGAAAAAAATTATTGTAAATAGTCATTGATATGCATAATACCCCGTTTCTGTAATCTCGATTTATTTTGTAGTATTTTTTTGAAAAAAAATCGGCAAAAAGCCTACTTTTTTGGCTTTTAGAGTGGACTAAGGCCTTAAATATATTATATATTGAATATGAAAGTAAATAAAAGTACTTCTAAAGCAATAAGATAGAAATTGATAAAAAAAATTGAAAATCTTTTAGAGAGTTCTATTCTATTTACTAGATTCTTGTGATTTTATTCAAGACGGGTGAGATGTTTCAAGATTAAATTTTTATATACTTTACTTGCGATAGTATCGGATGTAAAGCTATTTTCCTTACTCCGATCTATTTTAAATCCTTCTTATTATTATTTAAGTTAGAATCAATTTTATCATCACATAAAACTTTTGAATTTGTGAATAGAATAAAACTTTAAGTAAAGAACAAGTAACTGAGCTATTTCTGCGATATTTAAAAATATACTTTAATCCTCTCCTTAGCTAATCTCGATATAAAAAAACTGTCTTTATCAAAGAGACTACTATTTGTCTCAAATAATTGCATTATATATATAATAATCTCCGTAAATTTATTCATATAATAATCCATCCCTACATCACTTCAGACTTAGGTTTAAAATACTAAAGCAAGGAATATATAAGGATTTATGTTTAGGATTAAAATTGTCTTTAATGTAAATTTTTCTAAGCTTTATTCTTTGCTTTCTTATGCGATTTGCTTTTGGAATATAAAAGCCTCGGTTATGACAGAATGAAAAAATTTACTCTCTATACACTTAGAAATTTATTATTCTCTAAATATATGGGGGCGCAACTGGTTATTTGTTCAGAAAAAATCTCTCCTTTTAGAAAATATGCGGAATAAAAGCTTGCTGAAAAGTACCCTTAAGCATTTATATATTCATCTTCTCATATGGCTCGACAGCCGTGGGCAGACCCTGGCCATCTCCAGAAGTTTTCTCCAGGCATCTCTATTTTTGGCAACTGTGTTTTCCAGTTTTTAACCTTTAACATATTTAGGTCTTTTTCGACACAGTCAATCCATCTCAACGTGGGTCTGTTTTGAGGTCTATTTCTCATGGGCTTTGCCAGAAAGAATTTCTTGCAGCAACGATCTTAATTCATTCTAGCCAGATGACCAGTCCATTTAATTCTCTGTTATTTGACAAATTTCACAACATCAGATTGTTGGTAAATTTTGTAGAGTTCTAAGTTACATCTTCTTCCCCATGTTCCACTTAGATCCCACCAAGAATGCAGAAATTCCAAATTCCAATGGAATTTCTCTCGAAAATTCCAAAGCTTTCTCATCACATAAAGTCGATGGCCAAGTTTCTGATACATAAGTCAGGATAGATCTTATGACTTTTGATTTATATATTACTAGTAATAAAACTTATATTCATTATATATATATATATATATATATATATATATATATATATATATAATATACTAAGTACTTATGTATTATCAACATGTAAGTACTTAGATGTTTTAGGTAAATTATGGTTTGCTAGTATTTTTAAAAATTTAACTTTTCAAGTGCTCAACATTCCTTAAAACAATCGAGAAGAAAAGATGATGTTCAGAGTAGTACTTATTTCTTATAACAAGTAATCACAGGCACCCATTCTATCTATATACGGATTTAAATTGGAATATGACTAAATAGGCTTAAGATAATATTCAACTTAAGCCTAACTGGTGCCTTATGTCTGGTGATTATTTTTTGTTAAATTATTGTATTTTTTATTAATTAAAAGTTTGCTTTTCTTTTCCACTTAGGCTAAATACCTGTGAAATCATTGGCATAACTGTAAAAGAACTTACTTCTTATTTGCGAATCTGCCTTATTGAGAACTCTGGAATTGTATAAGTCGTGAATTTGGATCAGACTACATAAATGGCTTTTTAGCAGTTTTCTATTTTGATTTGATTCATTTTCCTCATGAGATAATTTTTTTATATATATTTTTACACAAAATATTTCTCGTGAAGAAAATTTAGTTTAAATATGGCAAAAATCTTAAAAATAATATTTTACTGCTGTATAACACAATTCTTGTCATAGAGCATTGCTTATTTCAAAATTTTAATCTTTCACCTTGAAATTTTTTTTTTTTACGATTGAAAATATTTACTTTCTATTTAAATGGGGGGGGAGACTATTGTAAAACTTTTTTTCTTCTTAAAGCAATAAAAAAATTTTTTTAAATTTTAACAAGAATTTATAAATATTTTTAATGCGGCTAATGTAAAATATATCTGACATACTGCACAATCTGTAGATATTTTTTCTATTAACCTTCAAGTAAGTGATCAATGATTGCACCTTATTTACAAAAAGAAGCAAAGAGCTCATCAGTTGTTTTATTTCAAGAAAACATATTTGTAATTCTCAGATCGAAAGAATAATAAATGTTGTTACTTAACATGAAGGAAGCAGAGGATGTAAATATATCTAAGGGTATAAAATAAGGTGTATACTAGAGAATAATCGAAGTGAAAATCGAAATCAAGATTCAACATAGAATTATAAAAATGAAGGGTAGAGCGTGGAAACTTCCTTTTTTTTTGAAAATTCAAAAAAACACACTACATGTTTCATTCAACTTTATCGTTATTTTCTGTCTACCACATGACAATGGATTTTTGAATTTACACAGTTTTAAGCACAATGTCTGTTAAATGTCGCCTTCCATTATCAGTACATTGATGCATGCGATTTCGAAAATGTTGAGCCATCTTGTAAAGCGTATGGATTTTGGCGCGAATATGTTCCGTAGGTCTTTCGGATTCTCGGAGTGATCTTTGTAAACCAGACACTTGAAATAAGCCCACAGGAAGTAATCAGGAGGGAATAAATCAGGTGATCACGCAGGCCAGTTTACGTCCCCTCGCAGAGAAATCAGTCTGGCTGCTCTTTAAACACCCTTAGAAAACCTGGAGATGTGGGCTGTGGTCCCATCTTGTTGTAAGTGTACGTTATCAAGGTCCCTTTCTTGGAGAGAGGGTAAGAAGAATTGTTGGATCCTTGTCACATTGACTGAATTGAAACACGAACTCGTTCCACATTCCAGGTTTCGAACGATCTTTGGAGGTCCTTTCCTTTCTTTGAAGACATTTCCCGTTGCTCAGAAGGCATCCATCCACATTAAAGCACATTTCCGATCAGGAGAGGCACGACTTCGTGGAGGAATATCGAAGCGACGACGAAAGGCATGTTGCACTGCAACCACCGACAGACTGTTCGAGAAATATGCCTCCATGGCCAAAGTGTCCTGCTGCCTCAATCACAACTACTATAGTTTGAGACTGAGACAGGGAGAAACACAAATATCCCACTCCACCCCTTCCACCGAACCCCTCCGTTTTACCCTCTCCTCCCTACGAACACCAACTGCAACATGTTCAAAGAAGGAAGTTTCCGCGCCTCACCCCTATATAATTGAATTCCAATATCTTCTGCATAGGGCCTACGCTCTACTCACTCTCTTTTACAGCCTTTTATTTCAACTACATTTAAGAAGAATATTACACATAAAAACTAATAAGTGCACTTCACTTCAGTTCATAACCATTAGCATAACCCTCGGGAAACGTGCTTAGACTTTCTAGAAAAAAATAATTGATAAAAAAAAAGAATAAGTTCACGCTGATTGTCATACAAAACTATATAGTGCACTTAACAATATAAAAAAAATCACAATTCCAAACTATTTCGATTACCATAATCATTTCGAACGAATATACCAAGAAATATAAAAAGTAATAAATGTAAAAGTAAGGCTTGTTTTTCACTCTCAACATCGAAAGCTCTAAAAAATTTCTTAAAGAATCTTTGAAGAGGATCTTAATTTAAAATTCATTGAAGGTACTAAAAAATTCATTTTTAATTATCGGCTGAGATGTTTATAAATTAGACGTCAACATGTTTTAAACTAAGCTGCATTTTTCAAAGTGGTAGCGCCATTAATATATATGAAATTTATTTTTGTTATAGATTAATTTTTTATAGGTATTTGTGTGTGTGTGCTTCCAAACTATTTCATAAGCAATAAATTAATTTAGTAAATAAAAAAATTTACACGTTAGCAACATAAAGGCTGAAAAATTATTATTTGAAATATACATGAATAGTAGGATTAAATTTTAAAATTTTCTTAGAGGATGGAGATAATGAATAAATGAGAGGGGGAAAAAACATTGCACTATCAAGCTGCACGAGGGATGTTGGCAACGACTTCGTAATTTTGAATTACGATTGAGTGACGATGCCAAAACCTGAGCTGGCACCCCTCTCCTAACTTCCATAACACACCACTGGCAGAACGTTTGGGCCACGACAGTTTAATATGCATCACCCCCCTCTAAACGTTGGGGCGGATCTTCAGCAGTACTAGGCTCGAACTCATGACTCGCCAGCCATGAGTCCATGACATTGACCATTAGGCTACCACGACCTATCCAAACCTAGATGGGAGGGGAAACACAATTTTTTTTTTTTTATTTTCGAAGGATCTCAATTTTATTTTTATTTCTACAGTAATATGAATTAACTTGTTGGGTTATAAAAATTGTTGCAGAATGTTATTGAGGATTTGAATGTTACACACATGATGAAACATAAATACATGTTTAAAATATATATTTAAAAATTCCTTGTCTAATAATAACTAAACTATTTAGATGTCCATGAATTAAAATTTTAACAAACATTCCATCTTATAACGCAACTATTTTTAACACAACACAGATTTAACCCATAAAAAGAACTACCAAAGCACGTAACAACAAAACCTTTCCCACACTTGGCATAAATTAACTTCCGCAACCCAAAAGTGGCCACACATGGATGCGCTGATGAACCCAGTATTCTTTTTTTCCCTCCAGACCGGTGAAAGACTGGTATACGATTATTCCTTTCTTGCCCTGACTCCTGGGAACCCTTGGTTCAATTTGCAGGATACCTGTTCCGGAAACGCAATTTGCTCAGAACTTCACTGTCTGGCTGTCTCTACACTTTTCCCTCTATCTATTTTTTCCCTCTTTTCGTGATCAGGTATATAAAAGTTCTCTGGCAATTTCAGCCATCTTGCTGCTCTTCGCCTTCAAGACAGTAAGAAGAAAAACACACTCGTACTGAAGAGGAAACGTGGCAGTCATAAATGTTGGCAGTAAGTAGTATGCAGATGCAATATGCAAAGACTACTTCCGCCACAATATAGTCCTGAAACCTTTCAGCACGATAGGAAGATCTTATAGAATTCAGAATGGGTGCCATCGAGCGAAAATGCAAATAATTTCCTTTTTGTGGATGTGGAGAAAAGGATAGTTTTGGAAGTTGTCTCTTCGAAGATTATTTAAATGAGTTTGGATGGGAGTTAGTAAAATTTTAATGCATTCGTTTGAGTTTGACAGAAATTAATATTTACCGGTAATTTATGTTCTTTCGAAAGTTTTTTGTTCTTTGATTCTTTGCTGTTAGTATATTTTGTTCTGTTTTTTCTATGTATGATTAAAAAAAAAAAATACATATATTGAAGGCACGTGAAAAAGATATTTCTAAAAAGGAATTTTAAAGATGAAAATTATTTTAATTATCTAGGCTATCATGTACGTTTTTTTCATGGGTATTTCATGATATTGTTTGATTAATACTTTGATAATATATTGTTTTTAAGTTATTGATATCTAAGCCTTAGCATTAGCTTTTAATTGTATTAAAAAACATTTATAGTCCTCGATTCTTGATTTAAAAAAAACAAGAGTTGACTTTCAAAAAAGAAGTATGTTTATCTTTTACATCCCTCATAACCCCTGTCATCAGTGTCAGTTTCTACAGAACTCTTCTTTAGCTAATGAAAGAAACATGCTAGCAAAATTTCGAGTCTGTAGATCTAACAGTTTAAAAATTGCAATTTTTTTTCATCTGTAATACCATCATAACTACCCACAACCCCCCTTTTAGAGTTAATTTCTTTTCAAAACGCACATTTAGCGAATTTCTACTCTACAAAGAAACAAACTTGCTAAATTTCAAGTCTGTGGGTCTAATAGTTCGAAAAGGAAACATATTTTAATCCAGAACGTTTCACAGCGCCCTCTTCCTTGGGATTTGATTTCTTCAAAACCTGCACACACTTGGCGGATCTCTACTCAACAAAGAAACATTATTGTGCTAAATTTCACGTCTGTTAATCATTTAGTTTAGGACATCTCATGAAGAATGAATGAGTAGTTTTTTCCTCTTGTGTATATAGATAGATAGTGAAAAAGCCACTCTGAGAAAAAAATTAAGATTAAAATTTGAATTATTCATTGGTTACGCAAAACAGTCTCCACATTTCACATTCAGTGGCGCACACAAGAATTTTTCAAGGGGGGGGGGGGTCAGGGTGTCGGAAGTCCACCATCCTCGTATCATATCCCAGTACACCACCAAACATATTCTTTTGATTTTACCAATTATGGGGAACAAAAAACTGTAAGAAATTAATTATTGAATAAATATAATTAGCATTAATCAATAAAATAAATTATTAACAAATATTTAATTGAATTTAAGTACTATCACATAGGATTATAATCAATAAAAAAAAACAGGGGGGAGGGGTCTGGACCATGAACCCCCACCCATAAGTGTGCCCCACTGACTTGAACACATTTAAAATCCCTACAAGACATTTCATTAAATGTTTAACCTTTTTTGCGTAGAAATAGCATTATACGAACAAGCCGGTCTCGTACATGTATTAAATTTCAATAGAAAAATTAAACTTTTAAACAGATTATTTCTACTGTCCTCTTAGAAGACATATTCATTTAAATAAATTGCCCTCCCTCTCTTTTTATTTGTCTTTAAAGAAACAGCAAAACATAGGCACGACACGGGATGCATGCATTTCAATAAATCAAAGTACGAGATGTAACAGACTTCACAAAAAGTAATGTGGGCCTTTTTCATGATTCATAAAATCATAATACTTCATGAGTCATAACATACGTTGATTAATTGGCAACAACGGAAATTAATATAAATCAAACTCAGCGAATCCAGCAATTGATATCTAACATATTTTATTATTCCGATACAAACTGCACTACATCATTCCCTACCTAATTATACCACATCTCAACCCACCTGCAGCCATTTTTATCCAATTGCAGAGCCATTAACCCCAAAAAGGACTTATTACCCAAACTCCTGTAAGCATCTTCAGCTCAATTAATCGCCCTCGCTTTTATTTCCCATGCAAAAGCAACAGTAAAACACGAGCAGCGGACAGTAGGTACAGATGCATTAAGCTCAGGCACGCGATCGCCTGGGTCGGTCATCTATTGTGGCAGGATGTCGACCACACTCACTAATTAGAGACAGCCGAGCGTAAATCAACTTCGCGATCCTGACCATTACTCTAATCATCCGGCAGCCCTGCCGGATCGGTCGAGCGGAAAGCGATGCAGATTGTCACAACCCCAGCAAGTGGTGACGGTGGAGAAAATCCGACAGGTTCAGAATTGTACAAGGGGGGTGCACTGTGAGAAGGGATTTGCAAGGGAGAATGGGAATCTGACACTCCTCTTCATAAGCATGGATTGGTGGCATTGATTTATATGCTGGGACTCTAAAGCAATCATCTGGTTGGTTTTGCACTTGTCGGAGGATTGTCATGGCTCAGTTTGGGAATGAATTAATTTAAATGGACTTGGTTCTTGGTTAATATTGTATCAAGTGTGTTAAATATATTCAAGTTAAAAGTTTACAGTATGTTATTGAGAGAGAAGCTACATTCTGAAAACTTATGTTATCTATTTAAAGATAAATATTTCAGTAATGCAGGACTTCGTCATTGAATCAATCACTAGTCGTTAAAATGATTTTGGCGAAATGTTTATAAATTTCATATTTATTTATAAATTGTTTGGTAATTATAATTGCACAATGATACTGTATTCTTGTAAGTAAAATTTCGTTCTTTACAATTTAATAGATAACTAACTGCCTTACAAAGCTGTAAATAGGTATGTTTGATATTTACATGGTTGTGTGGTTTGTATAATTTAATATATGTTGGATAAAGTTGATATGTTGTGAATTTTATTTGTAATGTTTTGGAGGCAATAAACACAAAGTAGCTTAGTTTTTTTTGTTTTTTTTGTAAAATTTAAACTCTACACACCAATGCAAAAACCGAAAAATTTCAAATTTCTCTACTTAAAATCGAACACATAAATAGAAATACCAGCAAAGGAAAAAATCATATGATTTGAATTAGTGGGATACCTAATTTAAAAATGATGAATTCTAAACTATTTTGCTGATAAAATTAAAGGTAAGGCAGACATTTATGCCATATTCAAAAATTTAACACTGTAGATAATAGTACATTATATAAATGAAGCAATTTTGTGCTGTTGTTGTTACATATCCCACCCGATCAACAGTAACATGAGATCAAGGTAAGGCAAGGAATAGGAGAAGCTAGATTACATCTGTCATTTGGCCGCAGTTTGAGCATCATCATGCAGACAGTACGATTTCGTTCCATTCCATCACAATTTTGAAAACGCCCCTCCCCCCGGGGGTGGAGATACGGTGGTTTCCCACATCTCTTCCTCTACCATTAGTCTCTCAAGAAGACTTTATTTATACTGAGAATTTTTTTTCTGCACAAATTTATGTAGGAAAAAAACGATTTTTCAACTCTGAATTTCCTATATAGAACATTTTTCAGGAATTAATTCTTAAAAATTAATACACAGAGTAATAATTGTAGATTTATATTAAACTAAACATTTATCTTGCGAACGATGATAATGAAAAACTTAATAGTCGAATAATACGAGAAAAAGCATTTAGTTTTATTTATAAAAATGAATCCAAACACATCATAGCAAATACATGTTTTCAAAATATCGCATAGTAAAAAAAGAGTAATTAACTAAAAATCACTTCCTGATTTTTTGTTTCGTGACCAAAAATATACATTTATTTATTTTCAATATCTAGAGATAAATTATGAGTTTTGCCCTCATTTTTAGTAACTTAATTTTGCAAGATATTTTCTGTTCCACCCGTTACTTCTCTTTATTTCCCGTAATTATATATGTGTAACCACCCTTTGTTTAACAATCGAAAGACTTTCGTGCCCTCTAGCGGGTAGAACAATCTTCAGTGATGGCCAAGCTTTGGAACTGCAAGGACGTAGGAGAATGCGCTCTGATCCCTTTCAATGTTAGTTCTCTAGTTATATATGTAAATGTTTGTGTGTTATCTAATAAACGTATTTTAATTAACTGGTGGATTAGTTAAAAACCCCTTTCCCCGCGTGTCTCTTTATTACATTGGGTCACCCCTAAAAAAGAAATTATTCTAGGAACTATAAAGAAAAAAAAGTTGAATTTTCGAACATAGTATTGAGTTTCTGCAGTTGAAATGGGAATTAGCATTTTAATTATTATATTTTCTAAAAAGAATTATTTCGAATTACTACTATTAATAATTGTACATTAGATTTTTATCCGAACAATATTTTGGTCAGTATATGCCTAATTAAAAATTACTATAATTTATAACACTGCAAATTATTTAGTTATACATTTTTTAGCATGATAACTATCTCAAACCTACTATTTTTAGTGCATTTAAATATTATTTGTTTATACTTCAATCTGAGGCTTATTATGTTGCCTTTTAAACTAAAAGTCTTATGACTTGTCTTGAGAATCGTGTGATTTGATTTATTTAGATAGATCAAATAATTAGCTTAGTTCTTGGTAAATCCTCAAACATTACGGCTATACTCAACGACCACTAATTTCAGAATACAATCCAAACTCAAATTAATAATTTTAAAATTTTTTAGATTAATTAATTAACAAAACAATTAATTTTGTTTTAGTGAACTAAATAAATTTCCAAAAAAAAAATTGATTTTCTATTAAAAATTAAATATTTTACGTGATATTTTGATAATTCTCTAAAACACACGTTCACATAAATAAAATTACTTTAGAATCTTACAACAATAATCATATTCGACAATATTTTCAAGTTGCCAATTTCACTGCGTTTAAACAAAGATTTCACATTAAGTAAATAAATTTGGCGTTGATGTATCTTATGCAACGAATAAAACAGAAATAAATTTTTCAAAGTTACAAAACTGAAAAGTTACTCAGTTCCAATAGCGGGATATTAAGTCTTTCAACGGTGATCCATCAGTGAATGTCAGCTTAAATTATTGTAAAAAGAAACATGCTGAGTTACATCGCTATTGTTTCCTAGTTTACCATGAAAATATTAACTAAAAATTCGTTAAACATAGAAAGTTCTTATTCGCTTGGTCAAACAAAAGCTTACATTAAAAGTTACTTATAATATTGCTTAGCAGTACGACTGGAATAAAAACCGGACTTTTGAACTGATACATTGTAGGTTTTGATTGATAACATAAAAATAAACTACTACAGAATGGCGTTGCTTAGAGATTAGAAATATTTTCATTACATTATATTACTCTTTTATGTTCACGTTTCCGTTTCTTTTAATACGGTCACTAATATTTTTAGATTTTTTCCCTAACGGAAATAATTTAAAATCAGTTCACAGAATCAAAGAAAAGGAGACAAAGAAATAAAAATGGAACCTATAAGTCAATATTAATTTTCTCGTTAGTGTTATTCTTACAATTTTTAGAATGTAGTTTTCAGGATATCTCCTCATTTTTCTCTGAATGAGCTTATTATTTAAAAACACATACTTGAAATCGTTTGAAAGTATTTTGACGCTATATCTTTTATGCGTAGTACTGAATAAAATTAAACAGCCAACCGGAATTGAATACATGATTTTCAATTTAATCAGCAAAATTTCTTGAGGTTTATTTTTTAACTAATAATATTTCATCTTAATTGTTAAAAACCATGTATTTTTTTGTTACCAATGTCACCCGATAGACGGTGTCAAATTGAGGGCCATGAAACTAACCATGTCAAGGGGGCCAAACTACGTCTTTCGTTTCATATCAACTTTGAGAGAGAATACCCTCAAGGATAGTCCGGAGGTCTCCCATCCCTTTTTCCCTACCACCAGCCTCTCAAGGACTCGCCGGATATTTAGATTTACTCCCATACCGCACAGGCACTATGCATTTACAAACACCCATGCCTTCCATCAGCGTAGCGATCAGCGTTACTAACCACTATACCATCTAGGTGGCATGTATCAGAACTAAATCCAAATTCTCATAATGGCATGTAGGTGTGAAAAATCATTATGCCATATTTCTTCTGTAAAAAATAACTAAAACGAGAGAGAGGAGAGATAATTAAATTGAATTTAAAAATGTGTAAAATACTTTAATCATTATCTGGAACAATGATTCCCTAAGGGGTCTATGACGACCTCCAAGGGGTCTACGTTGGCCAAAAACTAATTTGAGGGTCCATGAGGTGTAAGTGGGGGCCTGTGGCAGTGGCTCTCCTTAAACTAGACCGTGATTTTAATTTTTTTTAAAAAGTCAATCAAGTGGGAACCAAATTTTACCTTTTTTAACAGATTTATTTACTAAATTTAATAAAGTTATTTGCATTTACAAGGTGACAGCATAAATTTTAATAAAGCAAGAACCATTTCAGCTTTTTTCCTGAGTTAAGCTAAATAAGTATAATACTGGAGGTCCAGCATTTTCTAAATTTGTCACAGATAATCTGTCTAAGCTTTTTAACCTTCGTTCAAGATTTAAGTGCTTTTTATTCAAATTCTGAACCCAGGTTTGAGAATGCTTTGACTATGGCAATACTACAGTAGGCAATGATTTATATAAAAAATCACATTACAATAGGAACTCATCGCAATAAGCACTAACGAAGATAATTAAGTCTAGAAACGGATGCCAGAAATCTTGGGTTTAAAAAGTCGAACCTGTTATTCATCTCAACTCATGGAACATCGTGAAGAAGTTTTTCATTGATTTTCTTAGTGTGGTGGAGTTTCAGCGCGATTGCTAATTTCGAAAACGAAAAAAAAAAAGCTGGAAACTAACAGAGAAAATTTGAGGTTAAAACAGTCAAGGTTGATGCCAAATGTTGAAAATTTGATATTCTAGCGCTAAAGATTCATCCCACTTATTAAAATCATTTGTTTGATGTTTAGTCAGTTTAACAGTTTATTTATTAATTAACTTTTAATTTAATTAATTAACGTGTTTTTAAATTGTAAACACTATACTTCATTACATTTAGAAATTTAATTCTTTCATAGAAGGAGTAGTAGTACCAGTGGTCAAAAAGACATTTAATTTGAAAAATTTGCAAAAATTCAATATTAGTTAAGCAGGGGTCTACCCCAAACCGAAAACATGGCAAGGGGTACATGAGACAAAAAGGTTTGGGAACCTCTGATCTCTAGAACAATAAAAGGTAACTCAAAATTCTGCTACAAAATTGAAGGGAAAGTCTAACAGACTGACAAAAGTCACGCAGGGTCCTCAACGATTTAAAAGCTGTTCCGCAAAATATAGTACCAATATAAAAAATACAAGTAAAAAACAACCATGGACGTTTAATTTTCCCTCTAGTAACCATGTAAGAGTCATGTTCTGTGCACTATTTTACTAGAATTGATCTCAGAAGAAGCACATGTAAACCTAAGACACGCGGTATCGATCGACTTACATTCTAAAAAATACTTATCTTGTCATCGAACGTCGAACTCAACTGTAGATAATTGTTCATATTCTTCGTTAAAAGAGGCAGTAGAGTCGAAATTTATTTCTCTAATGTAATTGTGTATAAAAATAGTCAATGGATGAGAGAAAGTTGGTTACTTCTGATCTGTCATCCCTGTTTTATGTACAAATTAATGGATGTGTGCATGTAATCCTCTCTTAGCATTTGCTTTGATAACATTTTGAGACTGTTGCTTTTTGTTGACGCGCGTCACTCTTCACATTCCATTTTGACACCAGAATTTTGAGTGGGTCGCACTATTAGGCAACACGAAGGGTTTTAGCTTGAGCTAAATTAGCTTGAGTCTCAGAATTTTGAGCTTCGGTCAAGTAACGAGGACACCTCAGCTGCAGCACCCCCTTTCCAAACAACCACACCATGCCAATGGAAGACGTTTAATCCTCGAGTAGAGGTCGTCTCGTTTAATCATCTTGCATTAGCCTCTCTGCAAGACGGGTTTTCAGTAGCACTAGGGTTTGAACTGAAGACGCCCCGAGTTCGTGACCAAGGTCACCACGACACCGGGGCCACGTATCAATGAGGAAGACACATACAAAAATATCAACACTCACAGAGACCCATCAGCCAATAGTAGACAAGCCATTCAAAATTATCCCAAGATCATCCCTCACCAACTCAGACTTTCCTGAATCAGATTCAATAGCTACTTGACTACTACAGCCAACCCCAATCAGGGAACCACTTCTCAATAAAGGCCTCACAACAACAGGCCACATTCAAAAAACCAGATATGGGATGGAGGAACGCTTCGCGTTCCGTTTCCCAGTGACGAACAGCGTTATTAAAAATATCAACACATTTCATTCATATATAAATAAGTTCAGGCTATTAGACTAAATTTATTTAAAAAGTAAAGTTTTAAAAACACATTTACTCTCGAGTGAAAAATACTCATTTTTAAGGAATATACGTTATGTTACGTTATACGTTACAGCATACGTTATGTTATGTTACGTTATAACATACGCTACGTTATGTTAAATACGTATTCGTTAAATACGTTCAAAATAAGCAAACCTCAAGAATATTTTGCATTCTAAAGAGAACGAATAATTCAGTATATAATTATATACGAGAGCCAAAAATTAATCATTTAAATGTTATTCTGTAAAAATAAATCAAATTTCTCTCATGCACTTAAAAACAAAAAGTAAACATAGCTATACTTCAATAAATACATAGAAAAATAAAATACTTTTAGAGACCGGGAAAATAACTCAAAATAACTTTATTTAGCATTGTTGAAAAGCAATTGAAAAATAATCAGCAAAAACTTTTAGTCATGCCATCCATTCTTTACCGTTCGATTATTCTAAACAAACAATAAATGCAGCTATAAAAAGCACTGCAAAAATAAGAGATTGCTTTCAACTTTTTAAAATAGGAAAATCAATAGCAAGTATTTGAATTATTCGCTGTCGTGCAAAATAATAATAAAATCCGAAAGGTAATAAACGGAAAAAAGATCCAACATGACTTATAATAGGTTCACTGGGCGTATACTCCATGTTTATTTGCTTGAAGCACGCAACATAAGAGACTAGGACGAGAAAATATATGACATTGGCTAACATTTATTACTTTTCAAATAAATCAAAAGAAAAACAAATTAATAACTGCAGCAAAACAGGAAACTTCGTATGATTTTGATATTATTTGCTTGAAGTTTCGTAAAATGATTTAAATTTTATGTTTTTTTTTAAAAAAGGTTTCTCAACTTTTATATATTTGTTCAAAAAATAGATAATATAATTAGTAATAAGAAGTTATGTAAAAAAAAAAAAAACGTTTTAGTAAGAGTAATTAAGTGAAAAAGAAAAAGGCGCATACAAAGAAAATTTTAACGAATAATTTAAAATGAATTCCTTACAAAATTTTTGTATTATCTTATTTTCAGTATTAGTTTTCGAAAATTTATATTTAATACAGAAATAAACATTTCAATGCATTGATTAAAATATAATTTTATTAGGTAAAAAAATTAATATAACTTGTATAGTTATAATTATTATGACCAAAGTGTATCCATTCAATACTTTGGTCATCTAAATTTGAGAAATAACCTTTCTTTTCAATTACATCAAAGTGTTTATTAAAGATAGTTTAGATGAATTGTTGGAGAATATATGCTTTATGAAGTATTTAATTCAAAAAGTAATATAAAAATTAAGTCAATTTCTACTTAGAATGGAAGAATAGAAAGTATTTTATTAACGATTGAAAATTTGAACAAGATATATAAATAAATATACATACATAGGGAGAAAGTGGGCTAATAGTAAGAATTGAGAAATAAATAAAATTTCTGTAACCAAAAAATGAGTTCTGAAAGCTACACTAAATCTTTTGACCATAATTGAATTCTGAAGACAAAAAAATCGGGTTAATACTGAATCTACATCTTTATTACAATAATATATTTTAGATTTTTTTTATTTAAAAAGTTATGCAACAATGCTTAAATTTCTATTAAGATTTTTCTAGGAATAACCGTTTAAAGAAGTGGAGATAACATTAAAATCATAACACGCCATCTTGTTCAAATTATAAATTAAACTCGTTCAATTTCACATAACGCATAATACATAATTGATCACTTTTTAAAAAGTTAGAATTCAAAAACTTTATAAATGTTTCCTTACTCGAAAATGTCTTTTTAAATATATTACATAAAGACGATTTTTCTAAATAAAAATAATGGAAAACTTTATATCATATATTTCGCAGAGCTTCTCTTGATATATTATGTAATTTTTTTCAATATATTAAATATAATAACTTCTAAATTTTATTTCATTTTAGAAAAACAATGAATATCACAATATTTTACAATTTTAAATGTCACCAGATTCATTTTTACAGTTTGCAAAAAATACACTTTTTCCCCCTTTTTTCTTTTATAAGCTATGCAAAGCATTTACCAAAAAATACCTACATATTTCCACCTATTTTTATTTATTTATATTCATATACATTAATTATATAAAGATGCTTTTTTAAAAGTTCTTTAAATATTTACCAATGCAGTATAACAGAAAATAAAGAATTAAGAATCTCATTGTCAAAGATACAGCACTATAAAGAAAATAAAACTAATTACCCATTACGCTACAAAAATAAAAGCTGAAAAATGAAATATACATGGATATATTACCTCAACATCTCCTTTTTCCTTTCTTAAAAAAATCAAATGTTCCCTCGTAGAATATTTTAATTAAATACGTACTACTTATTAAAAACAATCTAAAATATTCAAAAGTGAGAGAAGTACTGGAATCCATTTTTAAAAACACACTTTACCTCTCCAAATAACAGTTCTTAAAGAAAAACTCCTTTCATTAATAAAACTGGAACATTTTGAGATTTTTCATAAAATAATTTTAATTCTCCGAAGGAAAGATAGTCTAGAGTGTTCAATTTAACGAAAAGCAAAGAATCAAAATCCCAGTAATTCAAATTAATCTTTAGAGTATACATAAACTGCTCGCATGTAATGTAGCTCTCATTCAAAAAGATTCATTACCGGTTCAAAACGAAAAATCTGTGATCAAATATTTATCTTTCAATGAAAAGAGCTTCTAAAAGATAAGCGTTTCATTTTGTTCCAGCTTCACCTTTTTAATTGCTGACATCTTAAGACTAAAGCGTCAGGAAGAACATTCCGTGGGGATTGATTAAGGGAATAATTGTTCAAATAGGGAAAAATTAAACGAAAATGATAACTTTTGCTTTAATAAAGATTCCATTGCTGTGATTTTAAAACCTTTTTTGAATAATTCATTTTTGTGTTTTCATTATCATTAAAAAAAATTCCAAAATAACGAGTAAGTTCTTTTGAAATTAAGAGATTTATGGAAGAATTTTCAGTAATGATAAATTTCCTGTTTACATTTTCATGAATAAAGCAAAATTAATTAATCAAATTTATATTTTGATTAGTGTCTTAAACTGCATATATATTAGGTTGGTACGTATGAAGAATTGTATCTTTAATTGAATGTATAAAATTGCGTCCTTTTTTCAAAAGCTATTTATTTAATCAAAATATGTTCCATTTGCTTCAATGCACTTTTTTCAACTAGATTTTAATGCATAGATCACTGCCGACTACCTTAAAATTGTGAATTTTGCCAAAAATTGACATATTTTTTATGATTTTATTTTATAGATCATCTTATTAGCTTTATAAAAATACAAAGTTTATTATTTTCCGTTCACTAGAACAAAAACTACAAGTGTTTTTGTAAAAGCAGATGCCGTTACTTTAAGCAAGATGACATACTTTAAAATGCGTTTTATTCGAAATATTTTTTTTTAAAACGTTCAAACGGGGACAGCGATGGCTCAAAATGTTTTGAAAATAATTAACTGAAATTGTTTTTTGTATATTCTGTATAATAGTAGAAGAGTTTTAATCTTAGAATTTATTAATCACTTTTTTATTACAAAATTTGCAGTCTCTTATGTTAATATAATCACTGCTATTTTAAAGCAGTTTCATATAATAACTAAGATAAAATGCTCTACTTTTTGTAAAAATTTAAATATCTCTTATCTTAAAGGTCATTTCAAAAATGAATAACATAGCAACGCATCAGAATTGAAAAATTGAATACCTGTTCATAAACTTTTAGTACAAAATGGACCCCGTTTATGTTATTTTTTTTGTACATTTTTACCAATTTTTTCCCATTTTAGTAATTTGTTCAGTTGAGATATGCAAAAAGCCTTTTTTTTCTTCAATTTGAAATTCACGTAAAATTAACTCATTAAAAACTTCTTTATTTTTCAATCTGTATTGTTTAATTTTTTAATTCACTCATGCGAAGAACGTGTGTACCAGCTAGTAATATAAAAAAAATTACACGAATATTGGTTGAATTCATATCTTCACGAACTACAA
The DNA here is from genome assembly GCA_019973975.1 of Trichonephila clavata. Taxonomy (NCBI): domain Eukaryota; kingdom Metazoa; phylum Arthropoda; class Arachnida; order Araneae; family Nephilidae; genus Trichonephila; species Trichonephila clavata. The sequence continues at coordinate 21,506 of BMAO01033217.1, read as the reverse complement.
AACAAATAACAAAGTGGAACACTTTTGAAAAAGTCTTCTTTATTGAAATGTGACTATGGAAACGGGCAGTACGACTCTATAAACGAGCTTATACAAAAAAAAAAGCATAACAAAATCAGGGATGTAAATGTTCATATGTAAAGAAAATCCGTAATGTCATATGTACCACACACACAACCAAATAGTTTAGTATAAAGTTCTTTTTTATTGTTTCCACGTTAATATTAACACGGTACTTACCTCTAGCTAATAATTAAAACAAATCTGAATGAGTGCGATTTTAAGCAATTGCAATTCATAATTTTAAAAAAAAAGGAAGAAAGAATGTTTAAGTGTCAGTTAGTGAAATCATGAAGTTTTGGTACTGTAAAACTAACTGCTATTATCCTATAGTTCAACAAATTCATGTAATCTTATATTTATTTCCAAGTTATTTCGTTCAAATAAGGTATAATCATTCAAAAGTTAAAACTAATACATGTACAGTCTTATATCTGCATCTGAATCCTCGCGTTTAAGTGGCCTGTATCGATTTAGTTACAAAAGAATAATTCCACATTTATTTCCATGTCCTTTCATTCAAGTGTCCAATAATCATCCAACTGGTTAGTAAATGCGCAATCCTATGTTCCTTTTTCGAATATTTTCATTCTAATGGCTACAATTTAGTAGCAAACAGCTATAAAACATGTACAATCCTACATTCAATCTCAAATCCTAAACAAACAAAAAACTTGAAAGAAAAATGGTGGAAAAAACATTAGATATTTTGATTTTACCATCTGTATGTACTTCAGGAAGATGAAACACGAAATTTCTTAAACACTGATTAGAACGGGAAAATGTAAAGAAGTAAAAGACAATATTATAAAATATTATAAAAAGAAGTTTATTGCATTCTGTGAAAACTCTTTATTTAACATTAGCTAAGTCAGTAGTTAATGGATCTCCTAAGATCCGTGAAAAGTTTGGATGGTCAGCAGAAAAATTGGAACATTAATTTTTTATTGAAGATTCAGTTTCACAAAAATTGACAAATAACGACACATATTATAAAAAATAAGTTATACTTTTTTTAAAAAAAATTAGCTATTATTTTTAATTGAATTCCATCCGGATTTCGCGACTTTTTAGCTGCTTTTGCAAGTATATCCAGTGACTTTTGAAAAAGATAGTTGAGATAACCGTAGTAAATTGAAGGCATAAAATTTCAGTTTGTTCGTTTTTCTTTAAATTTTCGGCTTATACTTGCGTTTTGTTAAGCTCATTTTTATTGATGGGGAAATGTAAATAGGTGACTATAAAATTATAATGGTCCACCATATAGTGGTAAATCAGATTAGTGGTCCGCCAAATATAAAATTATGCCAGTAGTCCATCAATTTTTACTGGTTGACAGTCATTCACCAAAGCCTTTGTATATAATTTGCCATCATGGTGACGGTTAGATTGGAAGATTTTCTGAATTATTGAATTTATCGTGTACAGCTGATTGATGCACGCCAAATCTATCAAGGCTCAAAGAAATGTTGGTGTGATATGGAAATCTGAAGAGGTGGGTGCCATCTCAAATGTCGTCCTCCTCACTTGACCATGACTCAAAATTATTAGATCTGTCGCTAATAGCTTTCATATAGTTTCAAAATCTGATGTTAATAATCAATCAATCAATCAAACTGAGACACTTATCAGGTTGCCAGAAGATAAGTAAATACTGTACGGAGAATTTTAATGGAAAGGCCTTTTTCCCCTTTTTACACCAACTATATTTCTAATTTTAGAATGTTGTAATAATTCTTACAACAATTTTTTCATTACTTGTATTGCTACTTAAAATAAACTAATCAGATTTGTTGCATTAAAAACTTCTAAAATAAGAAATTGAATTACCTAAAATAACAATTCAGTCGTCTGTGTAGTAAAAATGTATCATAGTAACATTAATTGAATCAATTAAATTTACTGTATTAAATTACATCACACAGAGCGAGAAATGATATCATCTGAAAAATAAAATTTACCGACAAATATCAGTCAAATTAAATTTAAGGAATGAATAGAAAAAATACGTTTCAATACATAGCTATAAACACACATTTTTTCTGGTGTTTTTCTCAAACTGAAGCAAAAAAATACTATTCTAAAAATCCGAAAATACAACGCTTGAATTAAATTGAGCTATTCGCGACAACCAGCGTTATTTCGTGCAATGCCGATACAAAGCTTAAAACTACAAAAGGAATTTCATGTTTTTCCAGCCTAGGCAAACAAGCATGCCTACGTCTTTCCTGATCCAATAAAATAATCCAATAAACAAAGTCAACACAAGTAAAAGTGTGACAAAAATATTCCAAGAAAAGAGATATTGTCGAAGATCAGTAAAATAACACAACGCGCTGTCATTTTTCTGCGAGAGAAAGTTCCAAGCAAATTTACGTGGAAAAAAATAAATTTTTTTTACGACAAAAGACATCCATTGGCTTGATAGGATCATAAATTTTTCAGACGTGGTTCCACAGCGCATGCGCCTAATTTTCTACCACGGAAAACATTTTTTTGTTCATCTTTATGTGTTTCAACCTTTCTTTCCATCATTCAAATCGATTTCGTGCTGCACCTTTTGCTCAAAATTGTGTTCAGGGAATGTTTTTACGCTTGATAAGGATCTTCATGGAGAGGAAGAGTGGTGGAGAGAGATATCGATTATGAAATGCGGTGGAAATTCTTCATCGATGTCACGAAATATTATACATGCGGATTGAATGTCGCGAAAAGTAAGATGAATCAAATACCTCTCCAGAGGAGGGTTTTAAAAAAATGTTGACTTGGGGTTCTTCTAAATCGAATCGAAAACTTCAAAAACAATTCGGTGAGTATTCATAGAATTTGAGCAGATGAAAATTATAGCAGATTTTTATGTTTTTCAAATTCTCCTACATGTTTCATGGCGCAAAAATGAATTATTAGCTACGCTACTCTCTCTCCTTATACAAATTACAGTAGAACGTCGTTTATCCGAATCAATAGGGACCGGACACCGTTTGGATACGCGATTGTTCGGATAACCGAAAACCGAATGCGATCCATGCAGTATATGAAACCGGACACTATACGAATATTGAAAATCATCACATGCGGGAAACGTGTTTGGAGAAAAAGTAAAATAGAGGCAAAACGTTGCAATTTTACCTTTATTGTGGAAAATAATCCCTTATTTTTCGCTGCAAGGCCTCTAATTCTCTTGAGCAGCAGTAGTTGAGTGGGACAGCACTCTGATTGTTGTTCGTACCACTCCACAGCTGTCTCTAACGTAGAAACGCGTCAGAATTTGATGGTCCCTTGCTACTTTCGTTGTTGTGTTGTCCCCTTTTTCATCCGTTTCATCGTCGACAGGATCGGATTCTTCTTGCATGGAAATCACAATTTAATCATCATTTAGCATTTGAAATCCACAGTCTTCTGCATCGCATGTCATCCAGATTTCTACATCAACAAAACTAAACAGAAGAGCACGTATACACCCCCTCACTTGGAAACAAACTGACCTAATATTCCACGCAGATGTTCACCAAATCACACAACTGAAATTCCCTAAAGGTCCCTCACCTTAGGTTTTCCCGCCACATTTGGCCTCACGCGAAACAACTGTTGAGCATTGTACTATTCGAAAACGTATCCAGACTTTGGTCCGGATATTTGACGCTCCGGATAATAAACGTTCGGATAAACGACGTCCTACTGTAAATACATTCAGTCATATTTTCCACTCGATAATTGATACTACTACATTACATATCATAGTCGCCACAGCTTAAGTAATTAACATTCAGTTCACTAAAGAATATATGATTGCTTACTTATTACATGTTGTAGCAGCATTTTTAGATGTCGCGATAGCTTAGTGGTCATTGTCACTGATTCGCAGCCGGTGTGGCATGAGTTGATCCCTAGCGCCACTGAACACCCGGCGTGTAAAGGGGCTTTTAAACAGGGACGTCTTAAAGACTTTTTGATGATCTAGGCCCTAACGCAAATGTAGACCCTGAGCCCCTACCCAAAAGTAGGCCTTGGGCCAATATACAAATGGTTCTTTTTTAAATTACGCCCACCAACCATTCTTTCGGTCATGAGGCGTCTTGCAGTCCAATATAAAGCAGATGTTGCGCTAGCAGGAGGGAGGACTCCACAGGTATCTTGATAGAGAACATGAAGTAGAGCGGGTCAATCGGATAGATGCTCCCCAGTCATTGGTACGGATTTATAGAGAGGGCAGAGCGGTGAATCAGCCAGGCCAATCTTAAACAGATGGGCCTGCAGGTAATCATGCCCAGTGATGACTCTGAAACATGCCACTTCCTCCCTCTTAGGTAGGGCAGAAAGTTGAGCCCGTCTCTGACCATCGAGCAGACGAGAACAAGATTATATACAAGTGTAAACCTCCCCCCTATGATCCATAAAAATATAGTGCTTAATAAACGTTGTCAAATACACGTACTAACGCAAAACAAATAAATGTGTATGACTTACAATCGCACAAATTGGCTCGACTGTTTGCCGCTTTTTGACAGAATGTGTAATGATGATGTAGGGTGGTAGGCCTATTTTGGGACGACGGTTATCACATGTAGCCAGTATCGCTCGAAATTCCCAGTTTCTTAGAGAATACATCAGGAACGGTCAAATGAGAATACATCATTTGACCGTTGAAATGATTTGAATCATTATCATATTAAGGCTGAGTCCAGAACGAGACGAGTCCATGCCATAAGACGTCCCTGCCTATAAACGTTGAATTTGTCAAGAATTGAAGTTCTTCAGTTGGCTTAATGTAGCAGTTCGGAGAGGGGGATTCCAGTTGAGGTCCTATCTTCGTCACTCGGACCATGGTTCAAAATTACGAGGTCTGTCGCCAATAGCCTTCGTGTCTTTACAGTGCTACGTTAATATAACACTCACTCGGCCGTATTTTTAAATAACCTACAGAGTAATGCGCATTTTAAGTGTGTGTTCATTAACTCACATGATCACGCTAGGTATATGATGTAGCTAGAAATATTTTTAACACAGGGAGCATAAATAATTAAAACTATTGTTTGCTGAAAACAGATCATGGTGAAATTTGAATTTTAATGGTTAATCCAAGAGGCTGCCTAAAAATTGCCTACTTTGAATTGCAGAAGAAATTTAGACCAAAATTTTATCTGCTACAGAGAAAGTAATACTTCTGCTTATATGGTGTGATTGTGAGTGCTTGTTAACGTCGCACTATAAAGTTACAAGAGGGCTATCGGTGACGTATCTCCTAATTTTTTGAGCCACGGTCAAGAGAAGAGGACGACACCTGAGATGGCAACAATCCCTCCAAACTACCACACCTTGCAACGGGAAAACTTTGATCCATGACAGATTGAACGGGCATCAGACCCTCTAGAACGTGTATGGCGGGTCTTCAGTAACACAAGGGCTCGAACTCGCAATACGCCAGCCACAAGCTCGGGACTATGACACCCCTATAAGCTACCGCCCTCTCCCTCTCTCTATATATATATATATATCGAGAACATTTATAAACCTCGTGCACCACAAAATATCATACTGGGACTTACAGAAGTAAGAATGACGCACACACTACTAATGAAAGAAGGTATTTTTTTTATAAAAGTCATGAAGGATTACAACATAAACATCCATGCCTTCTCCGGGATTCAAACCCAGACCCTATGGCATTGCAGTCAGCGTCACTAACCACTATACCGGATGGGCAGCACTCTGTCTATATTGAATAAGGATAAAAATGTATGTACTAGTAAGATGGAATAAGCACACAACTGGACTTTATTGCTCAAATTAAAAAGTACGAGGGACGTGCAAAGTTTAATTATCAATCATTAAAAACAAAAATAATTAGTTAAAAAAGCAAAATTTAATAATTTTTAGAAAATGATTTTTTTAATGCTTTAACACAGAAGAAAATTTAAGTTATATACAAAGGGCAAAATAAAACTAATTAATATCCAAATGCTCAGAAAATATTTGAAGCAGTTTCCATTTATGAGTTACCTTGTTATATTTTTTTATGATTTTAAAACAAATGATTAGTTTTACATTTGATTCTAAGCAGGCTCGGTGGCTTAGCGGTAGCTTGCCCGCTTCGAAAGCCTAAGGTTGCGGGTTCGATCTCGACTGCATTCAATAGATTTTCTTTGATGCGAAAATCGTAGGCACGCATCTCATCCGATCAGGTGGCATGCAAAAGATCTCTTTAATACCAATCTGGGTATGGTACACAGGGGAAAAAATTAAATCACACACGGAAATATTTAGCATCCGACGAGAACTTCGTAGCAAGAGCAGCTACTAGATGGCGCAACCGTGAAATTTGAGGCTATCACATTTGAGAACTTACCGTGTATGCTAGGGCTTAGTTTCCAGTACCCAGTCCATTAGAGAAAAATAAATATTTCATTCAAAATCCTTCTTTTGGGCAATTCGGAACAATTTCGTCAAAATATTTTTGTTACCTAATTTATTAAATTAATATATATACTTAATATACATCAAAAAAGCAAGCAATATATGTTCTGTTTTATTGATATAACTTTTAAACAATTTTAAATTTTATAAGAACTGAATTATTTTCCTACAAAAATCTCCACAATTAAACCATCAGAATACAATTCACAGTCATAATCCATCACATCTTAACATACTCCCTGACATTATCCGAAGAGCAAAATTTACCCCCCCCCCCCCAAACCATAACAGAAAACTTTAAAATATATCATTATTCTGTATCACACATCGTAAAGTTAGCCTGAAATATATTTTATACATAATAAAAAGTAGTATTTTTTTAAATGTTTTAAAGGCAGCGCATACACCATTTTTCATTCAGATCTGAAGAAAAATAAGATCCTCTTTTGGCATTTAAATGTTACTAAAGAAATAATTCTGGCTTGCATTTTTAAGTCACAGAACTAAAGTTAACAACGTGTGTCTGACGTCTAAGTCAAAATCAATCATTTTAGTTGAACTCAAATGTAATTTTTTGATGTTAGTCACATTAAAATTGCAAGAATGTTTTGCTACTCTTGGCCCCATAAACACAGATTATGTGCATGGCATCTTTATATCCAGAGGCAGACGTATGGAATAAAAATAAGGAAAAGTTATAGCGTTCTAGTCAAATAAAGTTGCGACTGTACTAATTGGATTTTCCTTCTTGTTTCCCTGACATGGGAAAAGTGCATCGTAAAATTATAAGCTGTTCATAATTAACAAACAAGATTTTGTTAACTGTTTCTGACACTTTCTGTTCATATTTTTGAAGAATCCTGTTTCTCAAATATTTATAAAACAACATTCTTAAAAACTTGAAAGCAAATGTATGTTGTTTTAAAATTATTTATGGATAATCATGAATTATTTCTTGGGTACGTATTGGCATTAATTGTCAAGCAAAACAGATATCGTAAAAGTGCTCATCCAGAAATATTTTACTGGACACACATCCTCCTCAACATTTGCCTACAGAAAAAGCACCTTTTTATTTGTGCGTTAATTTTTAAGAACATACCGTATTTACTCGAATCTAAGCCATATCCCAAATTCTCAGCAAGTCTATGTGATAAATGAAAAATAGTGTAAAATAATTTAAAACCAATAATTTCTCTAATTGCTCCATCCAAAGAATTTTTAATTCGATTCTAAGCCGCAACCGATTTTCAGTACCTTTAATATTGGAAAATAGTGCGGCTTAGATTCGAGTAAATACGGTAATTGTTTTAAAAAATAAATTAGGTTAAAAACTGTCACTGCACAAATTGTCCTCTTTCCTGAATTTAATTCATTTCTGAATAAAAGTGAACTCATTAACAGCATAAAAAAGGCGCTATGTCTACACTAGCGTGCAAAACTTGAGCAACAAATGCTTTGTTAAACATACAACCATAGAATCATTTCAGAGGGCTTTTGGTGGACTATACAGCTAAGTAAAAAGACGATGCATTTGCCAATCTGAATACTATGGCAAGCATTTTATTTGTGAGCAAAAATGCGCGTCCACTGAAGATCTTTGCTGTTGAGGAGTTTCTATAAATTGAGAATATCTGCAGAATGTATTGGCCAGCATGCTCCCCAAATTTAAATCCCGTCGAACATGTGTGGGATGCTTTGAGGAGACGCTTGGTAGCGAGGCTGTTTCCTTCAGCTTACACCAGACAGCTAAAACAGATTCTGCTTGAGGAATGGGGGCTCTCACCTCAAGAACAGCAGGGTAATTTGATATTCATTATGAACAGACGGTGTCAAAAGTAACCACTTCAATTAAAAGGAGGTCATATCCGTAGCTGAGAGGCTTTGATTTGTTGTTCTTCTTCGTGAGTAGACAATTTATTTTTCTCCAATGTCTTTCTGTCGATAAAAAAATACTCTCCCTGCTTTGTTTCATAATATATACGCACAATGTATTTTTTACTGCTATGCTTTCATCAGTAGCGTAACGAAGAATATTAGGCAAAGTTAGGCCGAAGAATATTAGCCCCCCCCCCTGCAAAATTAGGTTTTGTGCCCCAAGCCGAATCTTATAAAGGGTACGTACTTGGAATCAATCAGACTTTAGGCTCTCCTAGAGTCCTGGGTCTCACGCAATGCGGGGATTGTGAGAGTGAGCGTTACGCCACTGTCTTTAATTAACCTTAAAGTGCTACATTGTGCTTCTGTAGTTCCAGTTGATTTTTTTTTTTTGAAATTGCAGCACAATCTGAAAAGTTGCTTAAATTATACCATTAGTGCATAACAACCACCAGATCTTGTACAAACTGTTGTAGTATTTGTAACTACGAGTACATATATTAGGAAAAATCTGTTTGTTGCATTTATTCTCTGTTTCTCATGAACAAAACCCGAAAAACTTTAACAACTAAACTCATTACATTATAATAATGGTGCGCATATTTTTGAAGCGGTCCTTTTTTCCCCGTAAGCAACTAAGGACAGGAATAAAGGCGCTTAAAGACTGGCTCGAATAGGGACTCCTTTTCGTCCCAGTCGTCTAAGACATTGCTCTCCAATCTTTTTCTCACAGCGAACAGGTCAACGTTTGATAATTTTACTGCGGCCAGCTGGGGGGGGGGGTAATTGTTTTAGCTCATAAATTTTAATTCAATTGTATATAAAAAGAATTAAATACAGTTACACCAAAAAATGAAAAATAATTATTTCCATAAAAAATAGCTCAAATCCGAGAGAAATACTCCACAGTAAGTAAAATGGAAGTAATTTAATGTTCCTTGTGGTAGCCCGGTATAATTAAATCTACGGACTGGTACCGGTTCGCAGCCCGCGGTAAGTCGGAGGTTCAAATAAACACCCCACCAAGGTTCCTCTGTTGTTTACGACTTGCAGAAGAAGGAGTCACGGTAATTTCTTTTAAACCTATTCACAAAATGTCTTAGCACGTATTCAAAATTACAATATCACATTCATTTTATGATTTGACCATCTAACTTTAAGCGTTCACAGTTTTTACGAAAATATCAACTGAGTATACATTAACTGTTTTTACGAAAATATCAACTATCATATGCGGAAAAAAAGGATTAGATACAGATATCCAGAAAAAAGTGCTAATTTTGCATCAATTGTCTACCATAAATACATTAAAAGGCTTTTAGAAAAATAATAAATAACGTTTTTTTTATCAATCAAATAATAGGCTATTAGATAAATAACGAAATGTTATTTCAAAATTGTATAAGGAAATTTAATTTTAACACTAATGAATATGATTATAGATTTAATACTTATATTACATCTACAATATGTACAATCATCAGCAAGAGCATAAAATACACCGAGTTTTGAGTGATTATTAACGTCGCTTTTAAATTAATAGGAAGATTATTGGCAATGGACCTCGTAATTTTGAACCGCAGTCAAGTGATGAGGACGACAATTGAGTTGCGACCTCACTCTCCTAACTCCTACACCATGCCAACCTGCGGATTTTGATTCATGTTGGATTTAACATGCACCAACCAATCTGAATGGCGAGTCTTCAGCTACATCAGGATTCGAACCCATGACTCGATATAATATACACGACTCACAAATAAAAATCTAACAATCTTATAATTGTACTGCCTCGTTAAAAGCATCTTATAATATTTTAAAATATAGCCAAAATTTAATGAAATACAATCCTTAGCAAAAACATACATAGTCCTTATCCTATAAATAAAGTAAAATAAATCAGACTTGACTTTACATGAAAATTTAAACGACGCAAGGGAACTTAATTTATATGCAACAAAAATCAATAACGTACACTTTTAATATTGATGAATCTTATAACAAACTGTAGATGACTTGACTAAATCATAACGTTTTTGACAAGTGCTATAAATTCTGACGGTTTTGATAGGAAGGGTGTTTCGTACTTTATTGGCGAGATTCAGCAGACGTATATGATGAGAAATGTTTATCTGCAGAGTGTAACATCAAGTGTGCGTGTGTGTGTTAGTCATATAAATTACGTCATCTTTATTGCCCCATTTTAGAGTCTCAAGTAATTTAAGGGAAGCACTTTATAACCATTTTAAAGATTTTAAGCGTTTAATTTTATGTTCGTAATAATGCAGTTCCTGAATTACTCGCATTTCCTTAGCCTTTATTAGGAATGATGGTATGTGTAATATGGTACGATAAACAAGCATGTAAATTCTTGAGAGTTAATTTAATTACACCTAGAGAGAATTTGTCTATAATAAATATAATTTAAAAATATTGTATCTAATGTCAAAAATAATTTCCTTTGGTGTGGCTTTGATTGGTCAATCAACGTTGTTCTAAGACACATAATGGGAAATATTGATATAAACAGATGATGATGAATTGATTGAATTTCAACAGATGAAATTCAATGACTCTGAAGTAATGACGACTCTTTAAATTTTATTCAGTTCCCATGGTAGCTGAGTAGTCATTGGCTGGTCGCGAATTTTTGGTCAGCGTTGTTTCTTACGAGTCGTGGGTTCGAGCCCTAGTGTCACTAAAGAATTTTTGGTATAGGGTCTACAGTCCTCAAAGTCCATGAGGACTCAAAGTCTTTGAGGCTCAAAGTCCTCACATGGGGCTTGGAGAATATGTCTGCAGCAGCGCCACCTTCTGCAAGTCGCAAACAACAAAGGACAGGAATAAAAGCCCTTAACGACTGACCCGAATAGGGATTCCTTTAGTCTCAGTCGTCTAAAGCATGCACGGTGTAGCTGCGGACCGGTAGGTAGGGGGATCAAATAAACACCTTTGCTAAGATCAACAGCTTGTCACCTAAGATCTGAGAATAAAGTTCTAACTCAAATATCGTCCTCTTTATTAAAACGAGGTTTAAAAATACGAGGTCTGTCACCAATAACCATAATGCTGCTTTGAGTGACAGAGTGAGTGGGAGTTATATTTACGTCACATTATAAAGCCCCACAGTGAGCTATTCATGTTGCCTTGAAGTTCGACGTTAATGAACAATGCATCAATTCATTACGTATTGTTCCATTCTTCAAATGGAATAACGTATCCAAATGACTATGATGAGAAACTCTTGTTCAACGATATCCGATTCAAATAATATATTCGACTTTTGCTTCCATTAAACTATACAGCGATAACCATAAGGAGAAGTGACTTCAGGACTGTCTTCAGGAGTGAGTTAATTGCGATTAATATAGGGTTTGATGCCATCATGTCTTATGAGGAACTATGGGTTTTATCGGACAGCCGCTGTGCACTACAACATCTTGAAGGTTGGTCCCCCGCAAACGATGAAACCACCTTTCTGTTCTGGTCAAACTAAAGAAGATATCTCAGACTCACGAAGTTAACCCACACACACAATAGATACCACCCCATGTTAACATTAGAGGTAATGAGATCGCTGATAGACTGGTAAAAGTGTGTGTTGTGTGTTTGTGTGTGTACCCTAATGCAAAATTTAAACTAAATTTAATATGGGGTATTCCACCGACGCACCAATGGTACACATGAACCTCTCCTAGCTCTCTGCTGGCGAATCGAATGTGACCGTGGCTCCTAGACTAATCTGGCTAGACTAACAAAAGGCCACTTGAAATGTCTTTCCTGTGGTAGCTGCAGAAAATTACACCCCACTCATAAGAAAAGCTATGACCATCCAGCTTCACCGGATCACCCTATTCGGACTTCCTAAGGGGTACTTAACATCCGATCCCCTTATTATTATAGATTTGTTGGTGGTCAACAGCTCTGGAGCTGATACGACATATGTCAGATCGTTTGAGGATAAGAAGCAACAACATATAGTGATAAGGTTTACTTGTTGGCTTTAATTTCAAGTCTTTGAACATGATGAGGAAGTTAGAAAATTTAATAAAGAAGATATTTTAAAATTTAATTTTTGAAATATCGTCTTCGTCACTTAACTGTGGTTTGAATTGAGAGGTTTGTCGTCAATCGTCCTTAGAAGGACATTAATTCTAACTTAAAACCACCTGTCTAATTTCTACACTTAAGTGTGAGGATTTAGGGACTTTTTTTATGGAATTTGAAATAAATCAAATTATTTCTCCCCCATTACCATTAGAATTGTAATATATATATATATATATATATATATATATATATATATATATATATACGACTTACAAATTATAAAGCATGGCACTTGATCAAGCATTTGTTTTTATTGAACGCTTAACAGAATCGAAAGAGATCTCCAATATCAGGGTATAATTTTTAATTTAGGAAAGGGAGAGCAAAAGAAAAACATTCCTTCCCCTGCCCCACTCAAAACATTGATAAAATTTGAGGGGAGTTTAAATCATTACTCGTCTTTCAGTTTCGCTGCAGTTCTCAATAATTTATATTCTTATTTTTTTTTTTAAAAAAGGAATCTTAGTAACATTTATTAAAATACACTCTTTATATATGTATGTATTACGAGAGAAAAAACAGAATGTACACAATTTATACACACTTTTTAATTAAGATTTTAATGTAATTATGTAATCCACTGCAAAATGATTAGTACTTCCTTCCAAAGCAAATAAGAAAAGTTCGAGTAAAGTAAAAATTCGAAAAATACGGAAATCGAACTTCGAAAACACACAAAATGAGAAATTTTATGGCACTCACCATATAAAAATATTTTGAACTCATCCTAACCGATTTATGCCTACTGTTCCATTTTTGCAACAGTCGAATAAAAGTTACTTTTTAGCCATTTTGTTATCTAACATATACAAATTTAATGCAAAAATTCAACTTCCGGCATATATATATATATAAATTGGTTAAATAAATCCTCCTTCAAAAAATTTTTTATGCAATAGCACGAAGAAAAGCTAAATATGATACATGTTGATCTAGATACATGAAAATTTTAACGTACTTTTTAGACCTATTTTTATAGTGTTTGATTTAACTCAACATTCCACTATATATAGATTATATAATACACACTTTTTTATAAGAATTAGGTGCACACACACACACACGTGAAATAATAAATCAAAATCCGGAAAAACACAACACGAAAAATTTTTAAGCCTTCACTGCATCAATGTATTTCTACCTCGTGTTTAGCGTAGCCCTTTTCCTCTTTAGGGGAACATTTTACGCAATAGAACAGAAAAGAGATATATCGCTCCTGAATCTACTTCCTCGGGTGGGGCGAGCTTTGCACAAGGCCTCACTTTACAAATTAAACTCCCACACACTGCAGATGCCCATTTCCCAATGCGTTTTTAATCAAAAAGACATTAAAGATGCACCAAGGATAGAGAAGAGAGAGAGAGAGAAATCCCCTAAATAAGAAAATTCTGGAGTAGGCTGGCAAAGCGCAAAAAAGCAGAGAATAATAAATATTACAAAAAAAAGTCCTGCCAAAGCGCTCGCCAAAGATAAATGACGCCATAGCGTGTGAGAAGTCCGTTGAAGCGACTGTAAAAACTTTGAAGCTTGGCTTCACGCGATTGACCACATTTTTTTTCTCCTTTTTGCAAGTTTCTTTATTTTTTCCTGTTTATCGGACTTCATAAAAACAACTATTCTTTCTCGGGAAAAAATAGGGAGCAAATATGAATTGAAAGTTGATATCGGTAGATATTTAAGGGCTAAAGAAAATAAGATTCTGGTGTCGATTTTAAAGGTCTTTTTGAAGTGAAGCTCTGGAGACCTATGAATCAAGCATGGATGGATTTGACAAGTGGGGAAAAAATTTTAAAAGCTAATTTGGCTCTCAACCAAACCTTTTGTCTGAAGATGAAATGGTTTTCAAAGGTCTGGGCATTATTTAAAAGTATGAAAAAAATTGATATTTTAGAAGTATGTATTGACACTAGAAGTCAGTAATTAATTGGTCCCTAATATTAAATCCGTTATGCATTATGTTTCGAGTCAACTGTGTTACTAAAATAATAATAATACTGAAAAAAAAATCCATTTTTTTTAAAAATTATCTACGTGAGTGAGTGAATATTAACATCGCACTGTTCAACTACACGAGGGCTTTTGGCGACGGACTTCGTAGTTTTGAACCATGGTTAAGTGACGAGAAGGACACCTGAGCTGTGACAGCTCTCTCTCCTCTAACTACTACACCACACCAAAAGGAGGACGTTTGATCTCTCGACAGATTTAACGTGCATCAATTCCCTGCACAGCAGGTCTTCAGTGGTACTGGGCTCATGACCATGCAACGTGTCCGTTACCTTGACCACTAGGCTACCGCGGCCACCAAAAAATTATCTGAAAAGGGGCGCTAAGGTAAATTAGCAAAAAATTTGAAATATTTCGTTTTTACATTGCACTAAGAAGCATCTCGAGGGCTATTGTCGACGGAAACCGCAATGTTGGACAATGGTCAAGTGACAAAGACGACATCGTCAGCTGGAAACCCCTTTCAAACTTCCACACCATGGCAACGAAAAATCTTTTGAGCCTCGACAGATTTGATTTGCATCCTTCCCTCTATGTGGTGGGTCTTCAGTGGCACTACACGTCGAACCCGTGACTGGACAATGGCGGCCACGATTTCATAACCACTCAGCTACAAAGCCATAAAAATTTGCAGGATAATGGGTTAAAATGTCATGGAATTGTGTTTTAATTCGAATAAATTCCTCATTTAGAACCAAATAGTACAATACATTTTTAATTGAGTAAAACTGGTACCTAACTCTACAAACTTCTGAGCGTTGCACAGGTAAACCAATAACTACGCGCGCACGCGTTGCATTTAAACCACTGCATCTCTCACTATGTCTTCTCACACATGATGAATGCCAATAAATTTAAACTTTGTGCTAGAAACGCTGTTCAACCACACTAGGGAAACCTACAAAAATGAAATATATTTTCCATTGATAAGTTCTGATATTGGTAAATTGCAACTAGTTTTATATTTAAGTATTTGACTCTGTATTTTTCCATATCTTCCATTTTACCAACAAAAAACAATAAACTTAATTTAATAAGTGTTAAAAGTGCAAACTGGTTTTTGACACCATTAAAAGAGTGAAATTAAAGGTAGAAAATAAGGTTTATATGAATGAGCATAGATATATAAAAAAAATATGCTAGTTGATTTTCAGTTATTGGTACTAAGATGTTGTTGGCCATGTCCAGAACATGTTTACTTAATTTATTAGGACGGCGGGCAACCGGATTGATGAAAATGGACTTATAAACTGACACTACCAAACTTCTTGAAATGTCTAACGAACAGGGACGTAGCTACCACCGTATCAGCCAAATCAATAATACGGGGCCCAAGCTACAGGGGCCCCAACATGTGTAACTTAAGTCCAACTAACAGGGTTATCATATCTAAAATAAGAGCCTCAAAGGAATGTTGATACAGGGCTCCTCATAAATAGCTACGGCAGGGCTAACGAAATGTTATTCAAATACTCAGGAAAGCAATCTGAATTTGAAAATTCAAAAAAGATCTATTCCAACTGGGCCACGAAATATAATCTCTGCATAAGACCGTTTTCAAACTTTTTCAAAGTGAAAGACAGAACACTACTGTACCTCAGCTCATTTCAGATCAATAAGCTCAAACAGGAACGCAAATATACGGAACACCCCCCCCCCATAGGCAACTTTACAATCAAGAATTTTATGCAAGACCACCCTTTGAGTAAGCCCCGTTTAATTGCCGACACAGGAATGCCCATTTACGTTCAGCAATCGAGTATATTGCCTGGACTAGACTGTAATGGACTTCTTTACTCTTCACAGACGAGTCGAGGTTTCTGCTGAAAAATCATTAATCTGTATGCTGATCTGGATGGAGTAAGGCAACAGAAATTTCAAATATAACACCATAGAAAAATATGCTTATAGAGTAAACAGAAGCACATATTTTGTGTAGGAATCTCTAGACGAGGCAACAGTGTGTATGTGCGTGTGTGCGCGCTTGATCAGCATGTGCTTTCACTGCTATGATATATCAGGAAGCCGATCCTTGCTCAATATATCCCACCATATTAATGATGAATTCTTCCTTATAGATGATACACCTCATGTGCAGCTAGGCTTGTTTGATAAATATCATAGTAATCAAGGTTTAAAATGACTGGACCAGCTCTCCCTCCATCTTTAAAGTTTAATCCTATAGTATAAAAAGGGTTTCCTTTGCAGAAAGGTGTCTACCCTAAGTTCTCCTCTGAGTATTTAAATAAATTGAAATAATATTACTTTTCTCTTCTCCCTCTCTCCTACAGATGTGTTTGTTTTTAGTCGCAAGAAAATGAATAGGAAATAAAGCAGAAATGTAACAAGTAAGTTTCTAAATTAATCGATCTCACTGTCTTAGTTGAGTTAGTTGCATATATTTTCTTACAATTATATGACAATAAATAAATTTCTCTTTGAATTTATTTTTTATAATAAATTAAACAATTTTTAGTAGAAAATTGGTATACACTACTGTTATTTGAGAAACACTTCAAAAAGTTGTCATTGAATTTCACATGATTAGCCTCAATTATTTGCCAAAATATTTATTTTTTGGTAAATATATCTCCAAGCGTCACCCATCGAAAACTCTGACGTCATCAGAACGATGAAACTGATAGCTAAATGTTTACCTATAACGATTTTGTGCGAAAGTTACTTCATATTAAAGTACACAAATATAGAAAATGGAACATACAGTCCGTTAGTGTCAAACGATGAAGAACGATATCGGTGATAGTGACTCACTCAGCCGATTTCCACAAAAGCCACTTGTGTGTGTGAATGCTGATATACGAGTAAATTACATTTATCGGTACTTAGGTATTACATCATCAACCAATTTCGCCAAACTAATAGGCATCGCCAATTTAAATAAAGTCGCCAAATTCTGTCATCGTTATTTTTTCTGTATTTCAATTTGTAACGGAAGAATTTCTACTATTGAATTTAAATCTAGGTATTGGGCAACGTCTTTTGATTTGATAGGTAAACAAAATCAAAATTATAGGTATTCAGTCAAACACTGGCAAATTTAGCCATTAGAGTGTAAAGTCCTAATGATTCCATGATCCCACATAACCAGTAGCGCACACAGGAGTTTTTCCGGGGGGGGGGGGATCCAGGGTGGAAAGTCCACTCTTCTCTTACCATGCTCTAATACGCAGCCGAACATATTCTTTTAATTGTGTCCATCTTCGGGGGGGGGAACAGTAAAAACTTAAATAATAATTATCAATAATTAATAAAATTAATTATCAATAAGAAATACTTTATTTAATTTTACGTACTAAATACACAGGATTGTAATCAATGGAATAAAAAATCAAGGGTTTTGAGGGGGTGGGGGTCCGGACCCGAGGACCCTCCCTCCTCGTGTGCGCCACTGCGCGTAACATTTAAAGATTCAAACACAAAATCCATTGGCAGTTTCAAATAAAAGAGTGCAATGGCCCCAAACAACTTTCAAATCTCCATAAGACATTTGAAAGTGAAATCAGGATAAAATTTATACTTCTCTTAGAATTTTAGCCATCGGATTACAATAAATAACCAGATAGTAATGATCCCCGGACAACTGACTGTATGATGCCATAACCTTAATATAAAGACCAGACAGCAACCAATTGAAAAGAATAATTTTAATCCATTACTTTCAAATCCCCATTCCCGAACAAATACCTACGAATCTATCATTCAATTCTCTTTTAATATAATAGCAGCTGCGTTCAATGAAACTTAGCTTTATTACTGAATTAAGCTACCTCCCTTAGTGTTTCCTGAAATCATGCCATACAATCTTTTCGAAAATGATTTTCAAACTAACTGATTAGTGACACATTAATGGGAATACAGACTCATTTCCCTGGCACAGTTTCAGCAGGGATATTTGAAAACAATTTAGAAACTTTTACCACAGGAAAATACCTAAGTAATATTGGGAAATATTCAAGATTTATCTCAATGTAAAGATCAAAGTGTAATTAAATGAAGAGGAAACAACTTTCTCAGAAAACGTTTCGTGAGATATTGACATTTTAAGCAATTTTCTAAATCCTTTTAAACAGAATTAATGTAACTGTAGATATTAAGATTTGGATAGTCTAAAATATTACTATTTATGAAATATCTAAAAACTATGCCAATTATTTCTGTTATACGTAAATTTAATTTATTACGCAATTTTTTGAGATGATGCTGTTAAGCCACTACATCAAAGGATATTAAATAAGTAAATTATTTTTGCGTTCAGTGTGTGTGTGTGTGTGTGTGTGTGTGTGTGTGTGTGTGTTTGTGTGTGACAGCTATTTAAATTTTGTATTTTCCATATAAGTGTTTGTTAAGCCTTAAACGATTGAGGGAAGAATTTTCCACATTTTAAAATTGGTGATTGTCGTATTTAATTATAACCTTATCATCATTTTTTTTCAATACATACTATAAGTTCACACTCTCCCTATATATATTCATACATTCTTTCTAAAATCTATTGTCTGATTATAACTTGCAGTTTTCAGTAATTAAACTGAACTAACAGTTTTTATTAATGTATAAATCTCTCTCTAGTAGAGAATTTTGACTATATATACATATATCTTGTTTAAATTTCAATCGTTAATAAAATAATATTCATTCACTCAAGTTGAAATACATTATTTTAAACTTGTAGTGGAGTACACTTGGAGTTAATACACAGTGCTTTCAAATATTAATTCATTAATTAAATTAAATTAAATTAATAAATAGTAACAAACAAAAAATATAGTCCAACACCAAATATAAAAAGGAAAACCGCTCGTTGTGTCCCTGTAGCGCAATGGATAGGGCGTCAAATTTCTAATCCAAAGGTCGTGGGTTCGAAGGCCTGGGAAGGTCTAATTTCTGAGAATATGATTTATGAAGGAATTAATGATAACAAACAAAAACAATAGTCCAACACCAAATATAGAAAGGAAAATCACTTCCTATTTTGTCACTTAATATAGCGATTCTGTCATATGTATAAACATATTTATAGTAATTGTAATTGTTTAATAAAAAAGTAACTAAAATAAAAATTCCCCCCCCGTTGACACGGTGTGGTAGTTAAAAGATGGAGTGCAAGCTCAGGTGTCGTCCTCGTCACTTGACCTTAGTTCAAAATTACGAGCTCCGTCGCCAAAAGACCTATGTAGCTGAATAATGCGACGTAAAAATTCACTCACTCTTTTTCCTAATTCTATTTATTTTGTCGTGTAATAGTATTTCTCTGTGTTTTCTCATATGTTTTATATTATTCACGGCAAGTATACTTTTGCGCAATAATACAATTTCGTATTTAAAAAGATGTATCACTCTTAACACTAACATGTGGTTAAGGAATAAAATAGTTTACTATAGAAACTGCAATTGTATTAAATAATTGATGCTTTATACTTTAAAATATTAACAATTATTCATGCATTCTAAATTGATGCGATAAAAAAAGAAGTACACAAAAAAAATTAAATTTTTTATTATATACATTACGTTTTCTTCAAAGTACTGTAATTAACTTCTCCTTATAAAGTTTATTTTATGCTAATAAATTCATTATACATATAAATAAAAGATTTCCTTTAGAGGAAAATTTATTTTTGAAAAGGTTCTTTGACTTAACTTCAATGGTGCGAAGAGGTCTATAACAGAAGATTAAAAATAAGAGCACTAGACTGTGATAAACGATATGCTAATAAATGCAGATGTTAAGATATTCCCAAGAACATATTAAAAAAAACAAGCAACTTTAAGCACCTAACAATTAACTAAAAATAAATTTTAATGGATCATTTGTGAGAACTCGCTTGTTCTTTTCATACTATAAGTAAATGTAGTAAGATATATTGTGAATTCACTTTTAAAATTCAATATTAGCGGTCAAAAATTTAAAACGATTTGGCATATTCTTTTATAGTCCTAGTCAATAAGACTAAATGCTTACAAAAAGTCTTATAATATGCGTTTAATTACATATACCGTACAAAAATCAGGTGTATAACGCGTACTATTAACACAAAAAATAAGATCCAAATGTACGGGTTCGCGTTATACGGAGGGTATAAAAATGAGAGCTTTAAAAATAATAAAAAGATGAGCATAGGAAACAATTAGACTTTTAAATATATTGAAATATTGTTTTCTTTCAAAGAAATGACATTCCTTTTATATATGAACTTAAAGGGTGTAGTTATAGAAGTATACTATTTTTTTTTTCTAAGGCTTGGAATAATACCTCTAATAGATGACTTTTAAGCATTAGAGAATTGCGCAGGTACATTTCAAGTTTTCTTGTAGAAAAGGGGGCTATATATATGCGTTATACGGCGAATATACCTAAAAATTAAAAATTGCTCCTTAAGAGTATAAGTGCTCGTTATACGCCGGATCTTACGGTAGTAAGTTTTCGTGCATAAAAACAATGGAGCATTTGGTGGAGACTCAAATTGTCAACCTGCAACCTTTTTGTGATATGGACACTTAGCATAAAAATAATTCGTACTAAGGTAGGATTGTATACAAGGGGCGTAGCTACCATCGTATCAGCCTTATCAACGTTACGGGGACCCCAAGCAACAGGATCCCAACACGTGTAACAATTTGACGCTTTCAAATGTTTAATTAATACAAGCATTTTTATTTCTTTCCCACAAGAGGGGCTCCAAAGAATTTTTATACAAGGCCCACTCAGGACTTATCAACGCCAGTGATGACATAATGACTTAAATATACATTTCAATATAAAACGGATGTAAATTACATGCGAAACAAAATATGATTTCATGTGTGGTTGTTTATCTTTTCTCCAGTTTAGATAAACTGTTAAAGATGTCAGTGAGAGATGGGTAAAAAAGAAATGGGGATTACATAATTACATTTTCTTCAATTATTGTCAAATTCCTCCATTGCGTTCAGATAGTACAGGACTAGAAGAGAATCAATATATTTAACTTTTTTCATTGAATTTAGCGAACCAGATGTTACTAGCAAAATTAATT